>WFKH01003881.1:62085764-62108877 GCA_016163765.1 Magallana hongkongensis
GTGAATAACTAATGGAAGCCATAAGGTACTTGTATTTAACTGACTCACTACACCTTGGAATAGTTTCTCAAATCAACAGAAAATTACTTGATTATAAAAGATACAATGTAGCAAAATACATCAAAGAATATGTATAAATGTAAGTCATATACATGTAGGCGAAAATATATACAATTTTGTATTTGAAGCTTATAATTTCAAAAGTTCAATGAAATAGGCCGCATGCAGATTTAAACTTAATTGTGATCTGCGGTTCACAAGCCCGAAACTCATGCACAGAAACCGGTATGTTTTTACAACACAGATAAACTACTCGCATAAATATGCATGGCGTCGCGTTTAAAATTGCGACGTCTTGCTAAAAAACGGAACAGTTTTAAGCATAAATTCCATGATGTATATGTTTAAGTCACACATATAAGTTATATACCATTAGATTTGATAAATTCAAGGCTTTTAAAAATGTTTTGTGCTGTGCATATTTGAAACACGGCATATTTCGGCCAATAACGTACCTTGTTCTTTGATACAACTCTTAAGAAAACTTATTTTACTTTCTACACCATTTAATTTTTGTGTTGGTCGAATATTAATTCTTACACCAGTATATATACATATATCCATGTGCATATATGACTCGTTGGCCAGGCAAAGTTTGAATATTGTCTTAAAAGTGTTAAAGTCTGTAAAAAGTCTAAGCAATAATTAACGGAAATGATCATGAGTAACTACAGTCGATTCATCGTTGGACCCCACGGGTTTTCCATCCGTTACATTGCTTGAAATCAGTGTAACGGATAGAAAACCCGTGGGTTCCGACGTTGCAGTATATTAATCTTAAGTTAAACACATATCAATTTTACATATGCCGGTAAATATCTCGGAGTTTTATTATATTTAATCTTTTATTTATACAATCGGCCTTGCATATGTAGAATCGAATTGATAGATTACTTTTATTCAATTAATGAGAGGTTTTTATAAGATTTTTCGCCCTAACGTTTAAATCAACGCGCTTAATCAACTGAATAAGGGAGATAAGTTCATCTTTCATCTAAAACCAATATACATAAAAATAAAATAAACAAATAGTTTTGTGTTCGTACAAAATATCAATAAACATACACGTGTGATAATGTACATGTAGATGTCCCCTCGCGCGCGATCTTCTCGGCCATGTGCGAGCGTGCGAGGGATGATCATCATTTAAAGGGGTAATCTTTGTGGTTTTTTGTTGTTGATCTAAAACATTATTAGTACAGTTCTTAGAGCATTTTATACTTACAAACCCACCATTGATTTATGTCTGCCGATGTTTTGGATTAGGAATAATATCGGATTTTATAATTTTCAGAATGACTTCTTAATTTACATTTTAAATAAAACATTAATAACTTAAAATTAAAACAGTTCCTGTATTTGCGGCTATATAAACTCAAAACAAGTACATGAAAGACGAGAATCTGGTGTATTAGATAACCGCTGACCGCTTGGTAGTGCACCCGCGGCCGAGGAGATCGGCCGCGGGCGAGGAATAGGTTACGTAAAGTTACAACACACACAGCTCAGAACCCAGGAAGATTTGAAATGTTTGCAGTATAATAATGACTAAAATCTACCAAATAGAAGTTATTTTTTTTTTACTTAACACCCACAATTGATCTATGCCTGATATTACTTCCGATTGAAAATGACATTTCTTTTATAAATTAACAGAACGTTTTCTTAATTGACACTCAATCATTTAATTCAATTTGAGAAGAATAAACGTCTATGTGTGATCAAAATTAAAACAATTCTTGTTTTCGGCTAAATGAACTCATACATTGAGAGACGTGACTCCGGTGTATTAGATAACCGCTGACCGCTAGGTAGTCCAGCCGCGACCATGGCGACCGACTTTCTCGGCCGCAAGCGAGGGATAGCTTACGTAATGGTTCACACACACAGCTCTGATTCCAGATACATGTATATTTTAAATGCACGCAGCATGATAACTAAAATGTATCACATAGATTTATTTTTTTCCGGTAGTTTGTGTGATTTACTAGAAAAGAAAAAGAATGTTTATATTTTCTGTTTCTCGTTTTTTAGGATTGTGCAGAATTTACGAAGATGACTTAATAAATTCCTCGCATAAAAGCATGTATCCTAAAAAAAATATGTTTTTCTTATGAATTAAAGCCTCCTTTTTAAACAGGCATACTGACTGTCGTAACTTAATGTCATTTGTACGCACAATGACTTTCGTTAACTTGCCAAATAAACACAGGTACATGTTAAGATGTAAAGCTTTTTACACTCATACTACACAACTCACCTACAAAATAACATTGTAACGACATTTATAGGATCTCAACAAACAACTTTTCTAGCGACAGCTATATCAAAATCCTAGCCGTTTTTTAGTTATTTAGCAAAAACTTTCAAGGGCCCTTGGCCCTTAATTTAAGGGGCCAGCCCTTTTTTATTGGTGTCAAATGAAAGTCCTTGACATTCTGCACAACTTTTATTCTACATGTCTTAACAAAATATTTTTTGTTTAAAAGATACAAAGGAAAATATGTCTAAATTTTCGCACTTTTTGGAACCCTGTTTTTTGACCCCCTACCTTTTTCTAAATAAAGAAAGTAATCCAAAAACAAAAACCGATGTGCAAAACTTCAATGTCTCTGTTATTCAAATTCGTTGGATTCCCATTCCCTGCTATCATAGTCTCGGAGCCTTTGTCTGGAAACGAAAGGCCCTAAATTTTTAAAAAAGGGGAATAACTCGTTAACGGAAGAAGATTTTTTAAAATTTATGAAATGATTTAGATAGTGTTTTGTAAAATCTATAAGCCCTGAAAATTTGAACAAAAACCGTTCAGAAATGAGCAAGATATGAAGCCTCAAAGTTCGCGTCTAGGAAGAAAAAAGAAAAAAAAGAAAAATAAGAACTAGAGCAAAGCTCGTTGCAAAGCAACGAGTGGGTCTTCCTTTAATGTCGAAAGTAAAGCTAGAAGTTCTTGTAAGAAGCATAGCTTATAATCCAATAAACAAAAGAAACTAATACAAAAAGAAAAAAATCGAATTATTCTTGGTACGAGTTAACAAAATCCGAATGATTCTAAGTACGAATTGACAAAAACCCTGTCGATTTCAAGAACAACTTAGCAAATACAAATCCGAATGTGTAAAAGTACGATTTTAAATTTATCGAATAATTTTAGGTACGAGTTGATTTCACTCTTTCCATAAAACTATTTTCTTAACCAAGAATGTGGAATCAAAATTTCCGGAAAATCAAAATTTTAAAACCCTATATCTCTGTAATGCATTGTCCGATTTTTAAACGGATTTCAGTTTTAAATTAAGATTAATAAGGTCTTTTTTTTTTGCTTTATGATTAATAACAAATTGTCGCTAAAAAATAAGTTATTATATAAAGACTTTGTAACCCTTCCGGCCCCTCATTTGAGGGGTCAGCCCCTTTTTCTTGATATGAAATGAAAGGTCTAGAAAATATAAACATATTTTGTTCAACAAGTATTCATGAATTGTTAACCGTTCTAGAGATATCCGAACAACTGTGTTTTAGGGGCCGACCCTTAAACTCCTTACCGGGACCACCAACAAATAAATTTTAGGTGCCATATTGTTACGAACATTATTTTGAGCAACTTTTCTTCTACAATGCTTTTCAAAATATTTCTCCTTTTCTAGATATAAAAGATCAAAGTTTTGGGCTTTTGGCCCCTTGAAACCCCTAATTACGTAACATATGACTTAGGTATGGTACCGTATAGATAAACAACTGTACAATGAACATTTTTGCTTCTATAATAAATAACAAAATTTTTTTCAGTAAAGGGTTATTATAAAAAGACTTCAGAGCCCTCTTGGCCCCTTATTTGAGGGGCCAGCCCTTATTTCTTTATATCAAATAAAAGATCTTGCAAATATAAACACATTTTGTTCAACATGTGTTTAGAAATTGTTGATCGTTTTAAAGATATCTGAACAAATGTGTTTTAGGGGCCGACCCTTAAACTCCTTACAAGGGCCACCAACAAAAAATTTTTAGGTACCATATTGTTAAGAACATTATTTTGAGCAACTTTTCTTCTACAATGCTTTTCAAAATATTTCTCCTTTTCTAGATATTAAAGATCAAAGTTTTGGGCTTTTGGCCCCTTGAAACCCCTAATTACATAACATATGACTTAGGTATGGTACTTTATAGATAAACAGATGTACAATGAACATTTTTGCTTCTATAATTGATAACAAATTATTGTTCAGTAAAAAGTTATTGCAAAAATACTTAGAGCCCTCTTGGCCCCTTATTTGAGGGGCCAGCCCCTTTTTCTTGATATTAAACAAAAGTCCTTGTTAATCTGAACAACTTTTGCATTACATGTCTTAACAAAATATTTACACATTAAAAGCTAGGGCTGAAAATGTGCGAAAATTTCGTGAAAAAAATTGGTGCCAATTTTTGACCTCGGGCGAGCATCGGCGCCTTGCGCATTTTTCAAAATATCAAACAAATAGGATCATCTTCAGACATTCATCTACTATTCCTTAAAGTTGGACGTTTCTATCACAATTAGTTTTTGAGAAGTTACGTGGACAAAATGGTCCTTAAAAATTCACTAAATTCTCAAAACCTCAAACCGGAAGTGACGTCATCAGCCAAACATTTTATAATATCAAGTACGTTTGATGCTCAATACATCCTGAAAATTTCATGCAAATCGGTCGAGTAGTTCACGAGAAATAGCGTTCGAAAAAAGTCAGAAAAAAAATAAAAAATAAAATAATAATAAGGAAAAGAAACAATAGAATAACT
Organism: Magallana hongkongensis; assembly: GCA_016163765.1. Taxonomy (NCBI): domain Eukaryota; kingdom Metazoa; phylum Mollusca; class Bivalvia; order Ostreida; family Ostreidae; genus Magallana; species Magallana hongkongensis. Next base: position 62,090,598 of record WFKH01003881.1, read on the forward strand.
AGAGCAAAGCTCGTTGCAAAGCAACGAGTGGGTCTTCCGTTAATGTCGAAAGTAAAGCTAGAAGTTCCTGTAGGAAGCATAATTCTTAAACCAATATAAATGAAAAACTAAAACAAAAAGAAAAAATCGAATTATTCTTGGTACGAGTTAACAAAATCCGAATGATTCTTAGTACGAATTAACACAAACCTTATCAATATCAAGAACGACTTTGCAAATAAAAATCCGAATGTGTTTAAGTACGTTTAACAATCATCGAATTATTTTAGGTACGAGTTAATTTAACTTTGAACATAACACTATTTTCTTAACCGAGAATGTGGAATCAAAATTTTCGGAAAAATCAATTTTTTAAACCCCTATATCTCTGTAATGCATTGTCCGATTTTAAAACAGATTTCAGATTTAAATTAAACCTTAGGAGTTGAACATTTTTGCTTCTATAGTTATTAACAAATTATATTTCAGTAAAAATTTATTATTAAAAGACTTTGTAGCCCTCCTGGCCCCTAATTTGAGGGGCCGGCCCCTTTTTCTTTATATCAAATAAAAAGCCTCGCAAATATAAACATATTTTGTTCAACAAGTGTTCACAAATTGTTAACCGTTCTATAGATATCTGAACAACTGTGTTATACGGGCCGACCCTTCAACTCCTTACTGGGGCCACCAACAAAAAATTTTTAGGTATCATATTGTTAAGAAAAATATTTTGAGCAAATTTTCTTCAACAATGCTTTTCAAAATATTTCTCCTTTTCTAGATATTAATGATCAGAGTTTTGGACTTCTGGCCCCTTGAAACCCCTAATTACGTAACATATGACTTAGGTATGGTACTGTATAGATAAATAGGTGTACAATGAATATTTTTGCTTCTATAATTAATAACAAATTATTGTTCTGTAAAAAGTTATTATAAATAAACTTAAGAGCCCTCTTGGCCCCTAAATTAAGGGGCCAGCCCTTTTTTATTGATATCAAATAAAAGGTCTCGTAATAATAAACACATTTTGTTCAAAAAGTGTTCACGAATTGTTAACCGTGCTTGAGATATTTGAACAACTGTGTTTTAGGGGCCGACCCTTAACCTCCTTACTGGGGCCAACAACAAAAAATTTTTAGGTATCATATTGTTAAGAACAGTATTTTGAGCAACTTTTCTTCTACAATGCTTTTCAAAATATTTCTCCTTTTCTAGCAAATAATGATCAAAGTTTTGGACTTCTGGCCCCTTGAAACCCCTAATTACGTAACTTATGATTAAGGTGTAGTACTGTATAGATAAACAGATGTACAATGATCATTTTTGCTTCTATAATTGATAACAAATTATTGTTCAGTAAAGAGTTATTGCAAAAATACTTTAGAGCCCTCGTGGCCCCTAATTTGAGGGGCCAGCCCCTTTTTCTTGATACCAAACGAAAGTCCTTGTTAATCTAAACAACTTTTGCATTACATGTCTTAACAAAATATTTACACATTAAAAGCTAGGGCTGAAAATGTGCGAAAATTTCGTGAAAAAAATTGGTGCCAGATTTTGAGCTCGGGCGAGCATCGGCGCCTTGCGCATTTTTTAAAATATCAAATAAATAGGATCATCTACAGACATTCATCTACTATCCCTGAAAGTTTGATGTTTCTATCACAATTAGTTTTTGAGAAGTTACGTGGACAAAATGGTCCTTAAAAATTCACTAAATCCTCAAAATCTCAAACCGGAAGTGACGTCATCAGCCAAAAATTTTATAATATCAAGTATGTTTGATGCTCAATACATCCTGAAAATATCATGCAAATCGGTCGAGTAGTTCACGAGAAATAGCGTTCGAAAAAAGTCAGAAAAAAAATAAAAAATAAAATAATAATAAGGAAAAGAAACAATAGAATAACAAGAGGGTCTTCCGTTGGAAACGGAAGACCCTAACAAGAGGGTCTTCCGTTTGAAACGGAAGACCCTAATAATCTTAATCTGCACAATAATATAAAGGTCTTCCGTTGGAAACGGAAGACCTTAATTACCGGATGTCTGGTAGGCAATTAACAATAAATTACACAAAATGAGAAAATATTATGTTTGTTTGCTGATGACCATCATGTTTTGAATTGAACCTTGTATAACTCATTTTAGAGAGAGAACGTATAAAGGTTATGTTTTAATAAATCAAATTTCTTTGAATAAAAAGTTATATATTTACAACATATTACAACTTACAAAGTAAAACCTCCGTATGTGAAAGATGGAGAAGATATGTAGTTTTCTTGCAATTTGGAAATCAGATATTGAATATTAAATGAACATTTTAAGAGAATACATCTCTTTTCAAAATGATTTATCATTTTGTCAGTGACAAGTAGAACTACTTCTTGGTAAATTATTAAAGCTGCATTGTACGATTTTTTCGCTATTACAGTATTTCAATTAATTCTTCATGCAAACCAATTATTTATAAAGTTATTAAAGACTTTTGCCTATTTACACCAGCAGAATCGGTCTCTTTTCAAAATTAGATATATTTAAAGTATGTGAAATAATTTCTTTATGGGCAAACAAAAAAAACCCCAACAACAACAACAACAACAACAACAAAACAAGCTGCATCATGGAAATGTTTTAAAAAAAACCGTTTGGCTTCGTCCCCCGAATGTTTGGGTTTATTCAACCCGCATGTTATGCATCTATTGTAAACAAAGCAAACTTCAGAAATATTAGGGAATAAAATGTACACAGGTTTATTTTTGAACTGCCAAAACATAACAATTTTATTCATAGCGATGTCAAAGTCGTAATTAATACAATCATAGCCGCATAGACATCAGGAGCGAACTTTAATATGAGGCAAAATAACAAGGTACCCTTTTGTGACGTTAATTGAAAAACTCCTGCAATGTCTATTATTATGTACATACTTAGCATAACCATCGTTTAAAAGCGTTCCCCAAATTTGATATAAAATCGGACAAAGCAGCTTTAGTGATTTTTTTAGAATCAATGAAAAAAAACGACATAGAAATTTCATCTTTGGAGAAGAAGTGTGCATATATTTTTTTTTTAATTAAAGTAAACGGAAGTTGGCATTTTTATATTCATGACATTTATCATGTCTCTTTTATTTGATTTTTCTATTTTTAGCTTCTGTATACACACTTTATTTCCTCATCACTGTGTAGCAGCCCATGCAATGATGTACGTAAGGCCCGAACATTAGATTCACAATAGCCCGTGCAATTATGCGCGTAAACCCCTAAAACTGGTTCCCTAGCCTGTTTAAGTGGTATTTATTTCTGCTCATAGAGGACGGTTATTCCTTGCACCGGAAGTACAAGTCTAACGACAATAAAGCGCTGAGCTATGCTTAGCGCTTTAAAAATGCATCATTCCACTTTTCAATTGTAACAATTTTTATGCTAGACTTTGACCTTGAACATAGCTGACCATCATTGCCCATGACAAAAACCCTGTCACTTGCACTATCCTCAGTGTTAGAATTTTTTAGCAATGTAGCCAAATCAATGTATTTGCCCTGAATGATTTTCTGTCTAATAAGTGAATTAACATTGTGACCCAGCGAAAACTGCACAGAGTTTAATTGGGGCGGAATGCTACCTTCAATACACGAAACTGTTGCGAGTGCATTACTTGGGGTGGGTGCAGCATCCATGCTGCCAGGGCTTCCTGGGGCTGCATCACCATGCAGCATAACTGGCGCCATCATCTGAGGGACTTCTACTTCGGAGGTGCTCTCTGCCTGTGCGGACGATGATTCCACGTCCCGGGTTTTTTCATTTCTCTTTCTCTTATTCTTCGGCTCCTTTGTTCCCTCTGCTTGACCTCTTTTGACCTTTGGCATGTTCGCTCAAAGAATATCCAAATTATTTTAATTTTAAACTTCAAATTCAATTATTTCATTAATGATAATAAATTAATTCTTTTCACGGTCAAAATATAGAAAAGGTAATAGGTATATATATATATATATATATATATATATATATATATACTCACACACAATTAAAAATGTCCTCGTGGTAAACGGCAGGTCTAATGGCTTGCACCAATTTTTTTTAAATCTAGTCCAATCAATCTAAAAGTATGCCATCGAGCGAAATAAATATAACCGCTTTAGACTTTGATACTTATTTTGCATAAATGCACTGTTATAAACATAAGTGCCCAAAACTATTTCGGAATTTTAAAAATATGTTCAGCTCCTTGAATTACCAACCTTTCCTTTCCGCTACTGTATGAAAAAGGGAGGATAATCGGGAAATAAAGTGCCTAAATACCAAACCCCGTGCGATCGGATAATTAAATCCCGGCTACATTATCTACAGAGCTAGACATAAAAGTAAGATGATTACTGTGGGGGAGAGCTTTGATAACGGCGCATATTACGAGACAAGCTTAAATATGCGCTATTATTCTTATATATTTACATTTTCCAGTGTCTTCCCTGTGATAACACTACGTATCGATTTTGTTCTATATAACCCATAATTTCAAATGACGCCAAATTGAGGCGCAAGCGGGGTTGGCTTATTTATATTTAAATCTTTAATCGTACGATGGCTTAAAATTATGTAAATATAAGTAATAAGGAATCATTCTTTGAATATTATGAGGTGATAATTTCGGTCGGGGCGTGATCAAATCTATCAAAAAGCACTTGGGGCTTTATTGGATTTGATCACGCCCCGACCAAAATTATCACCTCATAATACTCAAAGAATGATTCCTTATTCCTTAATAAATACGTGTTTTAAAAACAAAATTATGTATTTAGGGCGCATGAAATTCCAAGAACTACTTTACAAAGTATTGGTATTTGGCAGCACATCGAAGACATTGGGGATATTAAAAGGTATACTAACTCAAAAGTTATGCACTATTTTCGACAGATTGTGAGATATTTAGTCATCTTATTTTGTGCATAAACAAAGCTAAGTATTATCACTTCGCGCACGGTGTTGGTGTTCATTTCGGTAACGTCAAAAAAAAAAAACACGTCAAAACCGTCATTTTCACTCATAACGTAATGATACATTTCATTAAGCACAGCATACAAAAAATTAAAAAATAAGAACTTTAGATTGATTTTTTTCCACGTGTAAGAGATTTTGTATTTCAAAACTGCAATTTAAAGATATCTTTTTAATATGTACAACCAATTCTGAAGTTCACAACGTTAAAATGTTTCAATTTTAGTTCAGTGCAGCAATATCAATGTTCAAAGGCATGTGATTCACTTACAGCTTGTAATATTGTTAAATGAACTTCCTCTGAAATTTGTAATGTGTCATTGTCAAGAATAACACCCGATTTACAAATGATATACAAAACTGATTGGAAAGGTACAATCGCCAGTTTGCGTTTAATTAATTTGTATTTCAAAGGCGTTTCAGGAGAGTTTTCGAAGTAATGGCCTCGGATAACTTGTGTACCTCTTCTGTAAGCAGCCCCCACCTTTCCATGTCATCTTTTTGTAGAACAACTGATTTTGAACTTGCTTTCATTACATAATAATCATTTACATTATCGTCACAAAGTACCGCAAATATACAGTCTTTTGTAATTAAATTTGATAATATTTGTGATTCCAATGTTTCGTTCTCTGGGTCTGATGTGATCCGAGCCTTCTTTTGTGAAATTAATCAGTGTTGCTTTGTGTAACAATATATGTTTAATAATGAAATAAGAAGTATTTCATGTACGACTTGATGATAACGGTTGAGCCTCGTTTTTGGAATAAATTGAGAAGTACTCTACACGTGTGTTCTATGAGTTACTGAACTTATCCATATAATAAGGCCTGTGAAATGACACATGGTGTCAGAAGTGAGTACAACTACAAGTGACTGTCAGTCTTCGGAAAATTACGGTAGGACTATATGAGACAAGCTCTATTGTGCATATACATATTGTCTGTGAACCGTTTCGAGGATATTCGAACTTTACAATGGGCGACGAAGAGGGACAAAACAATTTTATTTTCAATTCCAACCCAATTATTTTGAACATTCCGTTCCCTAGAGCTTTAGACATGAAAGGTGATTTAGCAAATAACTGGAAACACTTCAAATCGGTGTGGAAAAATTATGAAGTAGCAACGGGATTACATGAGAAAGATAACAAGTTGCGGTGCGCGACATTCCTAACATGTATGGGGTCGGATGCACTCCGTGTATTTGATGGGTTGAAATTTCAAAATGCCGAGGATAAGGAGAAAATTGATGCAGTAATTAAGGCAATGGAGGAGTTTTGTGTAGGACAGACCAACGAAATATATGAACGCTACACTTTTAATAAGCGAGACCAAGAACCAAATGAAACCATTGATGCTTACGTCGCCATGTTGCGAACACTAGCAAGAACATGCAAGTATGAAGCACTTGATGATGAAATGATTCGTGATCGGATTGTCTTAGGCATTCGGGATAACAGCACACGCAAGAAACTATTACAAGAAAAGAAGTTAGATCTACAAAGATGTATAGACATCTGCAGGGCAAATGAAAAAACAGCATCACAGCTGAAAGACATTGAAGATGTGCATTTTGTGAAGAGCATGCCATTTAAAGGCAAATATCAGAAAGGAAAAGGACAGAGAAATCAAAGTACATCAGGAAGTAAAGCGAAATATGATAATGGTCAACCTCAACTATGCACATATTGTGGAAACAATCATGTACCAAAGAAGGAAAAATGTCCAGCCTATGGAATTATTTGCAACACCTGTGGAAATGCTAACCATTTTGCTAAAATGTGTCGATCTGCAAGAGTCAGGAGTCGTCAAAAGCATGTTTACGAAGTGCACACGAGCCAGGACTGTGACTTGGATGAATCATCATCAGAAGAATTTGTTTTGACAGTAGAGCATGTCAACGAACTCGGGTCTCGGAAAATAACAGCGGTGATGAACATAAACAAAATGCTTGTTGAATTTCAACTCGACAATGGGTCCACTGTCAATATCCTACCAAAACATATATACACAAAGCTTTGTGATGATCCAGCTGGAATCAACCTGAGAAATTCAAATGTGACACTTGTTATGTTCAACAAAAGGCAAACAAAGACTTAAGGAAAGGTGCGTCTCAGTGTAAGAAATCCAAGAAATCAGAAAAAGTACAACCTAGAATTTGAAATTGTTGAGGGTAAACAGCTTCATGCAATTCTAGGAATCAAAGCCATTCAAGCGATGGACCTTATCAGAGTAAATCATAAGGAGTTTCTCTCCAAACATGAAGTGCAGGAAGAAGTAGTCGCAGAAATTGAAGACATTGAAAGGGAGATGGAGACTAAATTCAAATCGGTGTTTGAAGGACAAGGAAAATTAGATGGCAATTTGACACTAGAAGTTAATGAAGGTGTTAAACCTGTGAAGATGCCCGCAAGGAAAGTACCACTTGCTATCAAAGATAAACTGAAACAAGAACTGGACAGATTGGAACAGTTAGAAATCATTAAACCTGTGAATACACCTACTGATTGGATCTCGAGCCTTGTTGTCGCACCCAAGTCAAATGGACGGATTCGATTATGTATTGATCCTAGACCGCTGAATCAAGCTCTGAAAAGAAATCATTATCCTACACCACTAATTGAGGACATACTTCCAGATTTAGGCAAGGCTCGCATATTTTCCGTAGTTGATGCACGAGATGGATTTTGGCATGTAGTCATGGATGAGCAGAGCAGCTATCTTACCACATTTTCAACGCCTTGAGGGAGGTACAGATGGTTGAGAATGCCATTTGGGATATCACCTGCTCCTGAAGAGTTCCAGAGACGCATGGAAGAAGCGTTGGAAGGACTTGATGGCATCAAACCTATTCATGATGACATACTAATTTATGGCTGTGGAGACAATGACAAGGAAGCTCATGATGATCATGATCGCAAGTTGGAAGCCTTGCTTCAGAGATGTTTAGTGAAAAACATTAAACTGAATAAGGAAAAAATGAAACTGAAAGTAGACTCAGTCACTTACTTAGGATTTGTTATTTCGAAAAATGGACTTTGTATTGACCCTCAGAAGGTGAAAGCAATTCAAGAGATGCCAACTCCCAAGGACAGACAAGGAGTGCAAAGACTTCTAGGGATGACAAACTTTGTTCAACGATTTGCGCCACAACTTTCACCTTTAAGAAGTCTTCTTAAAGCTGACACACATTTCAGATGGGATGAAGATGTGCATGGGAAAGCATTCAAGGATGTGAAAACTGTACTGTCAAATACTCCAGTGTTGAGGTTTTTTGATGAGCATAAGGAGTTAGTTTTGCAGTGTGATGCATCTGAATCGGGCCTTGGAGCTTGCCTTCTTCAGGAGGGACATCCAATAATGTATGCATCAAGATCACTAACAGAGACAGAATGTAATTATGCTCAGATTGAGAAGGAGCTCCTTGCAGTTGTCTTCGGAATGGAGAGATTTGAGAATTATACTTATGGCAGACATGTCGTTGTGGAATCTGATCATAAGCCACTTGAGATTATACACAAGAAGAATTTACACAGTGCACCAAAGAGGCTACAAAGAATGTTGTTGAGACTTCAAAAATTTGAATATGAAGTACAATACAAAAGGGGTATCGAAATGTACTTTGCTGACACCTTATCCAGAGCATATCTAAAAGCTCAGCCAGAGGACCTGAAAGAAAACGATCCTGTGGAAGTACACAATGTTGACTATAGGGAGCATCTACCAGTGTCTGAACAACGTTTTGCCCAAATTCGGAAGGCAACAGAAAGAGATGAAACAATGGAAATGCTAAAAGGAGTGATCAAGACTGGATGGCCTGAGACAAAAGCAGATGTTGAGCCAGAAATCCAGATGTATTTTCCTATTCGTGAGGAACTAGTTGTGCAAGATGGACTTGTTTATAAGGGAGAACGTAAAGTAGTTCCAACTGCAATACGCCCGAACCTGCTTGAAAGGATCCATAACTCCCACATAGGAATTCAAGGATGCTTGCGAAGAGCTAGAGAAAGCCTATACTGGCCAAATATGGCTAAAGACATAGAACTTTTCATCAGCAAGTGTGAACCTTGCAACATGTACGCAAATGATCAAGTGAAAGAGCCAATGATTAGTCACAAGATTCCGAGTCGACCCTGGCAAATCATTGCATGTGATTTGTTCGAGTGCCAAAACAAGGATTACTTGATCACAGTAGACTACTACTCGGACTACTTTGAAGTGGACCGTCTACATACATGTAGTAAAACCGGTAGTTCCATAATCAGCAAACTCAAAGCTCACCTTGCAAGACATGGAATACCTGATACTCTTGTCTCGGACAACGGACCACCTTTTAATGGTCAGGAATTTGCTGAATTCTCAAGGACATACGAATTCAACCACGTAACTTCTTCGCCAAATTATGCGCAGTCCAACGGGAAAGCGGAGAATGCTGTAAAGGTTATAAAACGCCTAATAAACAAGAGTGTTGCTGATCAGAAGGATCCATACCTAGCATTATTAGACCTTAGAAACACACCCAGCCAGGATATTGGATATTCTGCAGTACAGAGGATCTTTGGGAGGAGAACAAAAACTTTATTACCTGTATCAGAAGACATGCTTAAGCCACGGTATGCTGACAAGGTCAAAGAACAGCTTCATTATAGAAAGGGAAGAGAAACGCACTATTACAACAAAGGGGCCAAAGAACTGCCATCACTACAAGAAGGGGATGTAGTTCGGGTTAGGCCAAAAGGAAATGAGAAATCTTGGAAGAAAGCTATAGTAGAAGGACAGGTAGACATTCGCTCTTATAACATCAGGACAGAAGATGGACGAGAATACCGCCGAAACAGACGGCATTTGAGGACAAGCAAAGAACATTTCGCTAGAGAGTTGTCTCCGTCGCCAAAAATAGAAAGTAACCCAGAAACTTATCCAAACACTGACCCATCAAAAGTGACAGAATCAGTACCTGACAAGCCAAGAACAACTAACCATGACCCTGCACCGAAGTCTCCTGTGAAGCCTAACAGACTTGTCGATGAACCCAGTACCTCTCACAACAAACCTTTGCTTACTCATCAAGCTGATCAAGCTGTTGTTGTAACCAGAAGTGGTCGGGTAGTGAAACCACCAAAGCGCCTGCAAGAGTGAAATTTTGATTTTTTGTTAGCTCACACAGATAGTGAATAAGGGCATAATAACCCCTTGTCTGTGTGTTACCAGGTGAAGCCTGGTTCATTACATGTTACTTAGTTTGTGTTGTTTTATGTATGATTTCTAGTCAATTTTTTGAAATTTTTAGTCAGTTAATGTCATGTATAAAGGAGTGCTAAAGAACTATATATGATATGAGTTAAATTTGGCCCTCATAATTAGCCACTTTTTAAAGTGTTTCGTGTACAATAAAATGTTATGTTATTTTTTAAAGGAGTTGATATTAAATATATTTTTCACCTTTTTATTTGATTTATTTGCACTCACTGGCATTATATGACGTCAGAAGTGACGCTATTTCTATAATTCAATCAAAATCAGTCCAAAATTGACATTTTTCTTATATTTTTATGAATGGGAAATATAGAGCGCACGCTTGAACAAGGAAAATTTTTTGGTCACTTATTCGTCTTGGCTAGATACATTTCTAATTAAAATATTTTGTTTGTTCAAGCATGCGCTCTATGTTTTCTGAAAGAAAAACTGCTTGAAAACAAGCTGTTTTATGCTAAAAATGCAAAAATGGCGGGAAAAGGTTGTCTTTACGATGTCATATTTCTTAATTGTGGGTACTTGAATCAAAATGAACATTATGTTAAAACATGTACATATATATATGTACAAAGAAAACAAAGAATTACATTAAAATGACGATGTTAATTTTTGGGGGCCATTTTGGACCCTTATCATACATAGTCCTTTATTACCTACTTCATACCAATGCCTTTATTGAACTAAAGTGACTTCATTCATTGACATTGAAAATAACTCTCTGATGAATTTTTTATAATTTTAGCTTAGGAAGGGGGATGTAACAATATATGTTTAATAATGAAATAAGAAGTATTTCATGTACGACTTGATGATAACGGTTGAGCCTCGTTTTTGGAATAAATTGAGAAGTACTCTACACGTGTGTTCTATGAGTTACTGAACTTATCCATATACCTAGGCCTGTGAAATGACACACTTTGCCTATAAACTGTTACTGAGATCGCATTGCTCAGAATTGCCCTCAATGCAATCTTCGCAATTGTAACAAGATAGGGGACGAATGTAGTTTTCACCAAAAATCACTGACACGAGCTGATGAACAGATCTAATTCCAGTCAAAGGTTTATATAACCTTGCTTTTTCTCGTGGAATTTCTTCTACATATTCAAAAATTCTTCGTCGAACATTTGTAGAGTCTTTGGTAGTTTTAAGTTTTTCTTTTACAAACGAATAAAGGCCTTTCGCATTTTGTATAATGCAGGTACCCCTTATGATGGCAAGATCAGCCTGATTTTTTAAAAATCCTCCCGCTGCATCCTGTGGGCCCATTGCGTGGCTGGTTTCAAAAAAACTTCTATTTAACTTTTGATAACAAAATTCTGAAAGAGAATCCGATAAGTCGCCGAAACAATGGCGACTTTAATATTGTGCAGCACAACCATCGCAAAAATTAATGCATTGTTTTGACCTCGTACGAAATGGACTTTAGAAATAAGTTTTTGACAATAATGGGTAAAATGTTGATCATGCTTGTCATTAGGAGGAGATATGACATAAAAATGTTCCGTAACTATTTCTGGTTTTTCCGTAGTACTTTCCAAACCGTCTAATTCAAGGATAGCATGCCTGTGAAGTATGGTTACATGAATTGAGACTTCCGTTTTTTTGAAAATAATTTGATTGTATTTCGTTCCTTTCACTACAACGGTAATTTTCGGAAAAGTCGTGAATTGTAACGCAGTGATTTTGAGGTAAATTCTGAACCTCATTTCTCAATTGTTGGACTTGCCATTGAGCCCCCCCCCCCCCCCCCCCATATTATGCATTGGAAATTTTTCGAGAAGCTTAATCATATATTGGAAAAGTTCAGCAGGCTTTGTAACCTTTTTTACGAGCATCTTGTTTCTTGGTTTCGCCTATTTTTGACTGTTTACATAATCAAAACACTCCCAAGAAACATCAGGGGAAGCGTCGTCAGTTCTTAGTTCCTCGCGATCGGGGTGGAAATGCACTTTCTGAACACCACATTCCAAGCAAGTTCTGTCTAAACAGGATTTGTTATGTAGACCGTCGGAATTAGTAGGACAAAGAGTTTGATTACTTATTTCATACATATCATGATATATTACAGGGTCTGTAACATAATTCTTTCTGAATGACATGCATGCTTTAAAGACGTATTTCATTTCAATGTGATAAAGGAAGCAACAAGTAACTCGATCCTTTTGACGAGCTGGGCGAATAAAGTAGGGTTTACATGCCTCAAAAAGTCTTTGAGAAATACAAATTTCTGGGTTCTTTGAAATAAGTCGGCATATATTTCTGTTTGTGTTTTTTCTAAGATATGAACAACGTGAGAAGAATACTGTTTTGGGTCTATTCGAATTCTTTTCACGTCATTTGTGTTTCCAGTTGGGTGCGAATTTTCACCCAAACACCAAAAATTATACACACGTTTTCGGGTATCATCAGACAGAACATCAGATCTTGTTTTCCGCTTTGTATAAGTGAACGATGATGATTCCGAATTTAAGATTTTTGCACGAACTTTGTACCCTTTTGATATCCTACGGATCGGAAGACCAAGTTTTTTTTGCTAGTGAAGACTTTGGTCTTGATTTTTTAACATTTTCGCCGCTGAAAGAAGCTGTTAGAAAATCCATGGCCTCCCTTGCTTTGTCGCAGCGTTTAAGTTTTAGCTTTGAAACAGATTCTTTGATGTCACACAGAACGGACAGTTGAAGAATAGCTGATTCCTTTTCCTCTGGAGAAGGAATAATTATGCAATTTTGAAGTACTAAACAGTTGGAGAGTTTGCATTTTTTAGAAAGGCCGCAATGGTAGCTGCTCTTTTTGTCGGGGATGTCGGTAAATTTCTTTTCAATTTTCTTACAGCTCGACATTTTTGCATTTTGTTATTAAATGGTGACTTTAGGTTACCGTCCTCTGTATTTTCGCTCCGAATTTCGCTGTCTCTTTTGTGCCAGCGATTTTCGTTTCCGCATTAATTCCTCGTGTTCAATTAATTTTAATCTTCTTTCGTTTTCTTTTTTCTTTCTGTTCCGATTATTTTCTATTTTAATACGTTCTCTTTCGTGCTGTTTACGTTTTCTCAGCATCGCAGCTTTCAGACTGTCTCTTCTGAATTTCGATGTAAATTCATTGTAAAAATTTATCAGTAGTCTACTGTATTAAAAATTAAAATCCGCAAATTTTAAACTTTATGAAATCTATACGTAGTTTTTTTTTTATTAGTAGTATACTCTGCGGGACTAAAATATCTAATTTGGTTTGTTTTAGCACTTTACCGAAATCATTACTGCCCATTTACTTGCAGCGAACCCGTTTTACCTTTCGGCGGAAAGATATTGGAGTGTGAATCAGTTTTCTGTTTTTCCTTCACTCTCCTCCTCCATTCGCGAGTCTGTTCTACCCTTCTCTGTTTCCTTTTTTCTTTATTAATTTTAATTCTTTGTGCAGCAGTCAGAGATCCTGTTTAATTATTTAAAATACATGTACATATTCATCGTCACATCACGTTTAACGTCATTGCGTCATTTTACATGTACTCATGGCAGATAATGTCGTTATTATTTCATTTGTATTAATGAATTAATTCGACTCGCTAAGTTTGGATATTTGGCATCAATTTTATTTTTAAATTGTTATTCCTATTTTTTATTATTATTCTATATATATATATATATATATATATATATATATATATATATATATTGCTACCTTTTTCACAAAATAATGTGCAGGTACATGTATTTATAATTTTCACTATAACTGTTTTTATGAAGAAAAAAAAACGTACACATAACGTTTTGAGTCTTTGCGTCATTTTACGTACCCGTGACATATAATGTTGACATCATTTTATTTGTAAAAATCAATTATCTTGATTCGTAATGCTTGTATATTTGGCATCAAAATGTTTGGCAGAAAAAGTACATTTGTAACTGCGATTCATTTTTGTGAATTTTTTGCGCCACTTTTTAAAAGAAGTGTCCAAGTTATTTTCTCTTTTAATTGCTAATGCAATTTAATGTATTTTTATGAAAGTGTGACATTCATGTTGACATTTTGATACGTCTCTTTTAAAAAAAATTGCGGACACATGTACTTCTTTTTAATGGTTATACAACCTATGAAAATGCACATTCTATAATGATCTCTATTATTATGAAATATAGCTAAGAATTGTTTTTAATAAGCATGATACTTGTAATCGCCATGCTGCGTATAACGTTCGACTGTGAAATATCTCTCTTGTGACACTTGTCTTAAAAAAAATAGTTGAAATAACTCCAGTATAACGATTTTTATTAAAAAATGCGTTTAAATTAGGAATCAAATAGAAGATGTATATATATTTTATGTATTTTTTACATTTTCAAACAAGTATTTACAGAAAAACAGCAACAACTTACGTTACAGACAACTTAAAAGATAATCGTCAAATAATATTGAAAGTCCAAAATATACTTGTTTAGTGATGTCCTCTAAAGTTTTGGAACTTTAAATTAAAGAAAATTAATTATTCTTATAAATTTTACACAGTATCCATTTTTCTCCATTTAAAATTAAAAAGAATACATATTATTTTAAAAAACTTCAATAGATCATTGCAAGATCCTAAATCATAATTTATATTTTGTAATTTACCTGAGCCTGGCGTGGCCATTTGCAAGTTTTGTTACCCATCTACAACTTCATTCTGAGAATTCTTTGATCCGGCATTGATTCCTGGCATTGATTACGTCAAAAACGTTATGACGTATATCTGTTACATCATCACAGAAATTAGTCCGCTAAAAATCCCCCCCCCCCTCAAAAAAAATGAACGTTCACTGAGATATTGTAGTTTATTTAAGATATGTACCTTAAAAATGTTACCTATCTACATGCCATTTTTAGTAAAATTTTAAGTTTTTAACATCGATTTATCAAATAAAAAAAAATCCTACATTTTATTATTTTTTTTATTAAAGTCCATACGCATTCGAACAGATTAGTATATAAAATTACATATTTCCCAATTTCCTGTTTAAAAAAAAATAGTCTAATACTGTGCGCGCACTCTAAAATGACATTTTAACACCAACACCGTGCGCGACGTCTATGTGTATCTTAGTAAAGTATAACACTCTCGCGCGGTTTAAACGGATTTTGTGTTTTACAAAGAAATCATTGAAAGAGCTTTCAGAAAACACTACTACAGTACTGTTGTGTTTATTTTTAAAATTAAAAAAAATTCCCATCGCAAAAAAACCCAAACAAAACGTTGAAGTACAGTATTATGCCCTGCCTGCATACATAAAACATGCAATTCCTTTTGATTTGAACGCAGTATATTCTGACTGAGAGTATTCTTTTCCACACATGTAGTTAAAATGGCTCCCATTTTGTGATTAGAAATATTGTGTGTGTTTTTTTTCCTGACACATATTAAAACTTCTTTTTTAAGCGCTAAGCGTACGCAGTACGCAAAGCGCTTATTGGCATTGCTTTTCGGGGATGTCACTTCCGAATAAGTGCCACCTATAATCATCTAAAATAATCTGATGACTCGATGTCTAATAAAAGAATGCAGAGAAATACTCGGCTGCGGTATCGATGTTAAGGCAAAATAATTCTAAAGATTTGTTTCAAGTGTATGGTATAGGGATAAAAACTTTTCTGTCATTTGTTTACATTGCACACGTGGAAAGATTATGGTGTTATGATTTAACGCAAATTCTGAAACTAATCCTTGCATATGACAATGACAAATTCTGTTGGATGCAATTTTACACTAGTCAGTCTTTTATTTCGTATAAAGTTGGATTGTTTTCTTCTGTTATTACAATAGTAGTTAACTGTTTTCTGTTTTATAACATGTTAATCTTTCAAAATTCATTAGGGAGTTCTCACACTTTCCTGTTATAGGGAAGTTCTGTTTATTTCTATTCAAATATTTATTTCACTGAAAGAAAACTCCCTACATATAATAAAGTACATTTCTGTAATTCAGAATATATGTTTTAATGGCACTATTGTACAGGTATTGCATTAAAACTTGTTCAGACGTACAAATTTTATTTTTTTCTCTTCTGAAATAAAAACAAAAATTGCTTGTGTGTTCCCAAATATTATTCAATTATTTCTAATTTTAATATAATGTATTCAAAACATTTATATAGGAGAAAGCTACACCGACACCAATATTTCGGAACTCAGTTCGTAAAGCCATTTAAATATGTCAAAATCATCTTCAACCAACTTCTTCAATTAACGCTTTAGTCGAGTAGCTATAAAATTGTGAAACACAGATCCTAGAGTTCGAATCTCGCTTTATTCTGAGTTCATGATTATAGTGGTTAGGTAGCTACTAGGTTGTTCAACGATTAGCTATCTAGCCGGTCGGTACATGTAGACATACCTAGCCTAAAATTTTATGACTAAGCATCAAATTCAAGATGGCTGCCTTATTTACCAAGTTGCAACAAATTCATATTATTTAATGATATTTCGTTCGTATGATTATTATGAATTTTAACTCATATATTTCTGCATAAAATTACCAAATTATGTCGGTGAAGTTATTCATCTGTTGATAATTTAAACTTCGAATCAATGAACTAGACGCTAGGCTAGCTTATCATTCAATAGACCTATATATCTATAACCTAGCGGCTATGCACGCATCTCGGTTATTGAACGCAGTCCTGGATATTGTTTGTATTTCAATTTATTCAAAATTGCAAAATCTTGACTATATGTATGACGTATGTAAACGTTTAAATTCATTCATCATGAAACATGTATAATGCAATTAATTATTTGCTCATGAAGTGACAGCTTAGCGCTTCTCGGTACTTTCAGTACTTTGATTGCAATTACATATTAACATGAAAAACACTTAGATCCAGTGATAAGACCTGAAGTGCATGCCCATTTCAAGCTCTTATCTATGTAGACGGCATACAAAATGCAATTTCCGTCGACGCAAAATTTGCTCGTACGAACTCCTTGATAATTAGACAGCTTAGATGAACCAAAGAATGGAGATTGGATTGCGTGTGCACAGGCTGCACGCTGGAAGCTTTGGAAAATTTAAGCTATCCTAAAGTGAAACAACTGATACATATCATTAATTGTTTATCTAGTAAAGCTTTCGCTATCTTGTGCTAGAAAGAGTCTTTATTCATAATTTCTGTCGTTTGTATTAAAAAGAAGAATATTCATGAATATTTTTTTGTATGAACACAACATTTTTCTATGAACTGTCTCTGGCGCTTTCAAAAAGAAAAAAAAATGAAAAAAATGGCTTATTTTTTTTTCTTATTTTACATAATCAAAGATGGTGTTGTTTGTTTACGCTTTTGTGTAAATATGATTGGCTTAAGTGTAGGTTAATTTCAGCAGAGAGTACCCCGTCTGATAAACCATGTCTAAATATGGTTTATGTCTTTGGTTTATTTCTTACGCTTACTGGTGTAGATTTATACGCACGATTCTTTTTAAAAATACCCATATAACACTACAAATTAATCAGGGTCTCTCGATATATGACATGTAATGGGATCAAATTTATTCCCTATATAAAAATGAAACCATCCGTTTCTGAATTAATATGTTTTCATTTTATTATTTTGGATATAGACTACATAATGTTTTGTTTCTATTAATACAGATATGAAATGCATTTTTGTTTTATTTTCCAAAACCCAATTATATGTTTTAAATTGCATTAACCTTGCAAACACTTACATTCAAAGACATCTCTTCCGAACCTTTGACGTATTGAAGAAAAAAATGTGTCAATAATGTGGATGAAATTCCAGTGTAACCCTAGATTTTATGTAAACAGGTTGTATCCATCCATAGGACTTTAATTAAAAAGCATTATAAATGAAAATTTTCCACCAACAAACGTAAACTGTTTCTATGCATTTGTGACATGAAATGAACCGTAAAAATTCTGAGCATTTAATTTCACTCAGACTAAATTTTTAAAACATAAATTCTGTTAAAATATGTTTTTGAGAAAGAATAAAAGAAAGAAATAAAGAAAGAAAGAAAGAAAGAAAGAAAGAAAGAAAGAAAGAAAGAAAG
>WFKH01003881.1:62114109-62143461 GCA_016163765.1 Magallana hongkongensis
GGGCAATAGAACACACTGAGCTGTTCCCTGCACCTCGGGAAAAATATTCTGGTCTATTGACTGTTCAAGCATTAAATAATTGTATAATATATATGTATATCTTATTTTGTATTGAACTATACACCATTCACTGTAAAATAGTGCTTTTGAAACTGCGGCGTGGGTCCCAAAGTACACAAGTGTAGAATGCTGTAATTAGTGTAGTTTATCTTTTATACATATTGTTTCATTTTTAAGTAAACTTTACATGCATATCACATCTACATTGTATGTAAAGAATTTTAAATTAAGACAAATATATGTGGATTTTAATCATTGATACTGTGCTCGGATATCTCTCTCTCTCTCTCTCTCTCTCTCTCTCTCTCTCTCTCTCTCTCTCGTGCTTTCAATCTTGGCAAAGCGTCAGAGAGCAACTTAATTTTGTAACAGAAATATCTCTGTCTAGTAGAAAAAAAATCAACAGTGCATTGAATTTTGAAATAAGCGTATAATATCAATCCCTCATTTTTTTCTCTGTGCAGCCGAATAACAAAGCTTTGTAAAATAGTTCATGAAATTTTATGCGCATGATTTTAAAACATGTAACTGATAATAAAACCAAAAAACTTCTCGCTAAATTTATTCGCATAAAAACCAGTAGAATTGACAAAACATGGTGTAGCGGGAGGCAGTGTATATAAATAATAATAAATAAGTCTGATGTTTCAGAATTGTATAATTAGATATACTTTTAATTTCGTTAAGAATATTTATAAAAAATTCTATAAAAGTAAACACTTATTTCTCGGACCCAAGACTTGGTATCCTAAGAGTATTAGTCTATATACGTTCTTAAAGCAAAGTGGGATAACTCTTATTAAATATTTTTTTTATTTTTTTAAGTTATTCTCTCTACCTTAAACTATAAACCGAAAAGATTTTAAAAATCGGATGAAAAATAAAAAAGTTACAGCTAAAGAGCTGTTTTGAACTTTGGCCCGTGCAGACCCCTAACCGAAACTGTCCGTCATAGTCAAAAGGGTATATATACTCATGTCGTTTGTTAGAGATCAGACAGGATTTGACTGAAAACCGATTTGAGACTTGATGTAATACCACTATACGACACGACAAATAAAATTGTGAAAACTTCACTTGGAAATAAGCAGCAGACGGGGAGACTTTGCGCGGCGAGCCAAACGTCTTACAATATGAATCATGTCAATTTCTCTCTTTCTTTCAACTTTTTCTCAAATTATATTTTAGTAATTGGAATTATATAAAACCAATTTTAAGGACTCCGTATATTGTCAAAATCTAAACTTACTGTCACTGAAACTTAATACTCCATAAGAATATATTCAATAAACACAAACACCTTTTCTCAACCACTTCCTTTCTGCTACTGGCAGAGTAAGTATAAAACAATGGAGGTTCAGTGGACAAAGCGGGAAATCTAGCCAATAAAACACTAGACTTATATTTTATTTAAGTTCAATGGTTAAAGGTGTAAGGTGTAAGTAATCATGGTCTGGAGATTTCCAGATTTAAACCAATACATATTTATTTCCCTATTTATTTAAATGGTTTAGTTTAACTTTATTTATATGTTATTACTTACTAATTAAACCATGGAAGTTATTTTATAACTTTCAACAACACTGAAAGAAATGACAATAATTAAAATATTAATTAATAAACACACTATCACATACTTCCCCTCCTTTGAAACGACGTCCTCGTCATTTACGATTTGACAAGAGCTAGGAGTATGTTAATATAGAATATCTAAAGAAAGAAAAATACAAATGTAAAATATTAGTCATAAAAGCTCATTTTGTAACAAAATATCTATGAATACTGAAGAAAGTTGTTTTTCGTTTAATCCATGTAATTTTCTATCTGAAACAAGAGACTAAAGGTAGTTGCATCTTAAAATCCAATCAGGTTGCTTACGTTCTTGTATAGACATTGCATATTCTCCAGTCTTCATCCAAGCTGGTTTATTCTTCTTTTAATGGGTCTACCTGTTGATGGAAGTTCATCATCAGTCTCAGTAGTCTTATTTCAATCTTTTGCAAGAGCATCTTCTGCTGTTGCACAAGTGTCAGCATTTTCTTCTTGTTCATCTGTGACAATCTCTAACATCTAATCATCTTGGGGAGTCTGATTATCACCTTCGTCAGCTTCTTCATCTAACATAAAAGATGCATTACTCTTTTCATCTGAAAGGGTGAGAGCGTCCTCTCTAGCATCTTTTCTGTCATCCACTGATGTAGTACAGCCAGCAGGATCCTGATCGTCATCAGTCGATACCACATCAATAGCTGGAGGATGTAAGTATCCTTACCGCTCAGGACTAGTCCTTGGTACATATACAACTTGTATCTCCTCATCACTACTGCTGTCACTTTCAGTGATATGCTGATCTCTCTCTTGTTTCCTATTGCTTGTCTTTCTTCTAATTTTTCTTGGTTTTGGTACAGGTCTTGTATTAGTTTTCACTTTCTCTAGTTGAAAGTCTAGATGTCCACTTGGTAGTAGTAAATTTCGATGAACAGTTTTCTGTCTGTCAGAATATACTTTGGAATAGAAGTATTTGAACTTGGTTCTGAGTCTGGGATGTTAAGCGCAATATCTATTGGCAATCTTGGTCGCCTTCCAAACATGAGATAAAAGGGCGACTGTTGTGTTAATTTATGTTTCATTGCATTATATGCATGTACTAATAGAGCTATGTACGACTTCCAATCAGCTTTCTGTTCTAAGTTCAAGGTGCCCAACATCTGAAGGAGTGTCCGGTTGAACCTTTCGCATAATCCATTACCCATGGGGTGAGATGGAGTGGTTCTAGATTTCTTGATGTTCACGATCTTACATAACTTCTTTATAACCTTTCTCTCAAACTGATCTCCCTAAGCTTCATTATGCTTTTATATTGCTTAATTCAGACGGATTCCGTCTATAATGTCCGCCTTTTCTCCGCTTGGAGTTTTTCGTAAGGGTTTGACATTTACAGTTTTGAAAACATCAAAAGAAAAAAAGAAGCACAAAAAGAGTTAAAATACAATCATGTTCAATACAATTGATAAAAAAAAAAATCCAAACGTATATTCAGTTTAGGAAGTTTTATGTAAAAGAAACTTAGCTCAATATTACTAGATACAGTGTGTATGATAATGATGAAAATTACAGTTTTATGTGTAAATCAGCACCGCTTTCATAAAGGCATCCATTGATTTATGTCCTCAAAATATAATGGAAACGTGAAGACGTAAATTATTTTTGTAAGATAATTGCTCAACAGATATAAGACAGGTAGAGATAACGTTCTATGTCATTATAATAAAAAAGTGTTCTTCCATCGCCTCTTAACAATGTGTTTCGTAAAATGGCAGCTGTGAAAGGGAGTCATTGTGGGTTTTTTGTGTAAAATTATTTTTTATACAAGTAACTGTAGCCAGGGGATGTGTCATTTCTCTAAACTCTGTCAATAAAATGTACTCACTTTCATTGAGCACGAATACCTTTAATTCACTCTGCATAGGGCCTCAAATGTATTTCAGTTCAAGATTTGTAAACCTTTCTAATAGTATATTCTGGAATTTTGAGACATTGACATTTTTAAATTTTGGCCTGCTTAAATTGTTTTAAAATGAATCTTAGGGCAACAGCCCCACAAATCGCGTTCAGGAAAAAAAAGAAGAGAAAATCAAAAGAAAGTTTAAAATATATTCTAAATGAACAGAAGGGAAAAAAGGTAAAAGGCAGTGACTATGGAAGAGCATACAATGTATTTGCTTCAGCCTATTATTTTCATTTCTAGATGTTTCAATCAATTATAATGCTCGGACTTTTTGGTCTTTTTAATCATAATGCTCGAAGATTTTGGATTTTAAATCTGATCATTACCTTTGATATAAAAACCTCTCTCTCTCTCTCTCTCTCTCTCTCTCTCTCTCTCTCATAATGTTTTAGTATGTTTGATCTTGTGTATAAGATATCACTTTTTCTTGAGTTCACAATACTTAAATGCATGTTAGCTTTGGGTTGAAGTTGAAGAATATTATTAATAAGTTATTTAATTAAATATCTTACATTCAATATCCGAAAATCTCATTTAAAGACATAATTGGCAATCACCAGGCATTTGCATTATCAGGTTCCAAAGACTTGAGGCTCATTACCTCATAACGGAAACGACAAGTAATACGCAGACTTCGCAGTGCTAAAAACGTCCCTATTATCACTATAGCCGTATTGACAACAGAATATGTTAATTAGTAGTGTTATACACTTCCTTAGTAACACCATTCAGTACAAACATATTATATTCCATAATTAAATAAGCTGATGTTTGCAATCAGGCTGATTTAATTATACACCCCACTTGCAATGAATGAGTTTTCAAATATCATAAAATTTAAAAAAAAAATTAAAACCGCCCCAAAAATCAAACTACATTTAAATACTTGTTTCCATAAAAGCATATCTCCATATCTTATTTATCACAGACTTTATTTAAAAAAATTACCTTTGTCATTTTGAAAAAACCCCTGATGATTGCAATTTTATAAACATAATTCATTGACATTTTTTGCCAATAGTCAAAGAAAATTGTTACTTAGGAAACACTGGAATAAATTCACTTAAGCGTTTGTATTTTAATATAGATGTCTTTTACTTTATAATATATTATTAAAAATTATGATGATTTAAAGGGACTTGGACACGATTTTAGATCAAAATTTTATTCTTTAATTTTTAGATATAAAATGGTTTATTTGCACATTTTAAATGATTGACCAAAATTTGAATGTTATAAATTAATTTATAAGAGAGATATAGAGGTAAGAATTCATTGTTATGTAAACAAAGCTCGAGTCTTATGTTTGTTTACAAATAATGTAAAGTATGGAATTACCATTAATTGACAAAATAATTTGACAAACAAGACAAACTTGATCAATGTGTTTATAAAATATATTATCAATAGAAGAAAGCAACATTTGATTGAAACTTATACCAAGAAAACACATATGTAAACAATTACAAGGCTCGAGCTTTGTTTACAAAACAAAGAATTCCAAACTCTGTCTCTTGCTTATAACTCAATATCTGACTTTCAAATTTTGATAAGGCATTAAAAATACCCATATTGACCATTCTAAACATTAAAAATGGAAAAATAAAATTCAAAAATTTTGAGCTCAAATCGTGTCCAAGTCCCTTTAAGTATAAGTTGTGACTCGCATCGATTTTTCATTTTTACATATTGCAGCAAATTAACGCAATAATCACAATCTTTCTCTATGGTAAAATAAAGATGATTTTGCCAGTCCCGTTTTGTTTTATTCAACAAGTTAACAATTCTTGATTATATTTGCCATTTGGATGAAGATAATACCTGTCATGTCTGAAATCATGTTTCAGTCTTTTTATTTTAACATGAACAATTTTTTAAATTTTTTAATATTTTTCAATTTACCTACCTGCTGCTCTTTATAAATAGAAACTCTATTTGTAAATGCAAGCCATTTTGTAGTTTTAATCATTATTCATTCTTTAACTTGACCATTTATGAGTCGTAGTAAGTTAATTTTTCAAATAAATTCACTAAGTAGGCGTGTCCCTATTACTTAAGTTGATGCGCCTTATTGTAGTTCAACATTGATATAATCCAATCAAAATTCTCTATTAGGAAACGCTTAATCATAATCCTGATAAATCATAAATACAAACACAAGAAAAAAAGTATTAGTTCGAAAATGTCCAATAAAACGTATGTGGATCCTTTTGATTATACCACTGTTTATCCCGTTTTGGGAACTATATTGTCTGTGTCAATTATTCTCAATATTGTCACCTGTGTGATTATGATGAAAAATGAGGATTTAAGGAAACATAAGCAGTTCTTCGTGTACACCACTATCTCGTTGATTGAGGTTTTCATCGACGCGTTGTATATCGTCAAACTATTTTGGAGACGGGGTGACGTGGAGTACTTTTGTATGATTATCTTTCTTCTGTATAGTCTAGGTAGGGAAAAAATTCAACTTCATCTTCTCAGTCTATGTATTGAAAGATGTTTTGCCCTCAACATGTCGTTTAACAATTTGTTTCGTAAAATGGTAACTACTAAAGGGAGACTTACTACGTTCATATTTTGTCTGACATTATCCATACTCATCATTGCACCGCCTGTTTTCCTCTATGCCGATAAATATTCCTATGCGTGCGGACCAGCAACTTTATTCGGGAAAAATTCTAGATCTGTTCTTCGGTATTATAGAACTGTTTTGTCACTGCAGGTCGTATCAATGTTTAGTATGTACTTGTATGTAGCAAAGAAAATTCATAATCTCACTGTTCCAAATGTTCATTCTACCGATGTAAGTCATTCAAGAACTGTCATAGTTAAACCAAAAAGCAAGTTGGAGACGGTGTTCAACGATTCCAGTCAAGAAACAAAAGGACCTTCAAAAACCCGAGTTACATGTACATTGAGTTCTAGCGCATCTATCTCAAACACTGTACAGGAAACAAAAGGGAAATTACAAAAGCAATCAAATCATCCACATCATCAAAAGCAAAGTGACAGACAAGATGGACAATGGAAACCGCGTACACTGAGCATGCTTCGATCCGCCATTTTTACGACTGTCTTTCCTTCACTTCCTATGCTTGGACTTCAAATTGCCGATTATATAAATCCAAGGTTTATGAACACTGCGTTAGATGTATTCATCTCACTTTGTAACGTCCTTCATGCTATAATCTTTCCTTTGATATTCATTGTGACTGTTAAAAAAAATGTTTGTACATGTGTATGTTGTAAGAAAAGCAGAAACACTAACATGTCCAGTTAATGGCATTCAGTTTGTTCATTTTTCGAGTTTTTTTTCTCAGAAATACATTTAAAATGTTATGGAACATTTGTTTCTTGCATTGAAGACAATTAATTAAGTCAATTACTTTTATACGAATGCCTTTAATTTTACACATAACTTTATATGTAAACTTTGGTTTGACATGGTCGGAATACAATTATATCGAAGAACCAATATTTTCAGTCAGGTGTGCATAAAATACAAAGCCACACCTTTCCAAACACCCGATACTGCATTGTCAAATGTCCTCTAACTGAAGCTTATTAGAGTATCGAATAAAGAAACTTCCACATGATTAATGTAATCTTACGTGAGTAACTAGGAAACACCAAATGAATCAGTTACATTTCACTAAATTACATCAGTTACATTACAAAGTGAATGTTACAAATGTGAACGATGAAGAAGTGGGTGGTATGTGCGAAATTTCCGACTTAGTTATATTTGTAATAATTTTCACAGTTTAATTAACGGACAGACTACTCTAGGTAGTTTCACGATGGCGGAGAAAACCGAGACCAGGAGTATTTTCCTCTCTGTAAATCAGCATTATTAATTGTATTGTTTAGTTTTAGCGTATACATTTGGGATTAAATGTGTTCACATTGTATTGTCCTTCCTTTTTAGAGAACAATTAATTTACATCGTTCTTATACTGTTTTATTTATTATTACTATACAAATACTAATGTGCGTTCGAACACGAATATGCCCGCCGATAATTGTTCTTTCTTCAGAGGTTCAACTCTAAATAAAGGATCGAATAAGTTGTCACTTTTCAAGTTTTTCCGACACAAATATAGAGCAGCCATTCTATACAACCGCGCATATTCAATAGTTAGTCAAGAAATGTTATGTATAAAATTCAAAGGTATTTAGTACTAATTTTGAACTTAATTTCATTGTTCAAAACTCCAATTCTTTGTAAGAACAGTTAATATCCTCAATCAAAGATTGAAACAAGCTGATGTTTTGTGACACTTTTGTAGCACTTCCAAGTTACGATGATCTGGTTTATCTGAAACACTTTTGTTTTCCATTAACGCTTTCTCCAAATAAGAAGCACGTTTAGTCGTGTAACTTGAACGACCAATAAACACAGGTGCTATAAAAGTAAAGAAAACAAATTATCAGAGACGTTGATGTGGCTATATTAACATTATCAAAGAAAGATATACAGGATCTCTCATGATTTGCTATGGTGTATGATTGTTATCCAACTTAGTGTGTGTTTTCTATCCCCGAGCCTTGACGAGGGAATAGAAAACACACAACGAGTTAGAACAAAAACCTAGACCATTTCAAATCATGAGTTTCTTTCTATCACATGTTTAACAGCGTCTTTTGTTAAACTCCGATCTTTTTTATAAACATCATAGTTGTGAGCCACACAATACATTTACTACGAAATGTCAACAATTCTACCCATGAAAAATCGGCTTCAAGCTAAACAAACAAACAAACAAACAGACATTTTATTTTCAAGCACATTTTTATCAAACTTTAAAAGAAGATTTATTAAACAGCGATAAATGCTGTTAAATGCAGTTATAACTCTAGACTTTTTAACTGTAAGATTTTGTTACTTTTTCAATATAAGTCAATCATCTGACTTGCAGCTATGTAATGTTAAATTAAGAAGTCATGTGGCGTAAGAATACATTGTAATATCAAAAATGTATTGCATGAGTGATATCCCTCGCATATTGGGCTAAAAATCTGGTATTTCCCATTCCAACAAAAGAAAAGAACTAATGAACCTAATTTTAGAGCTCCGAAGCCTTGAATTTACCATCCATAGATCAAAATGACGACAGTGTAAAATGTATTTACTGAACAGTCAATGCTGAACTGTATGCCATCTAAAGATGTGTTCGATGTATCAGTACATTTCCAGAATTGATGTGGTTGGTCCAGTGAAAAGATACAAAGAAGTCATTCTGATAATGCATACAAGTTAAATAGTTTTGGTTATTTTCATCTTGTCGTTATGCATCTAGATTAGACTTATAAATTACGCCCTTGGTAATATTGTTCACATGAAGAAAAAATACAAAAGATTATGAATGTAACTGATCATGACTATCTTATTTGACAAATACTTTTGTTCTGAAATTGAGAAGATCTCATACCTCAATGGTTAAAAGGTGTATAGAATGGAAACACATAAGTTTAGATAAATTAATTTTTTGGAGATGATTTGTTAATTATCAATGATTTTAATTTGTTTTTGTGCTATTAGGACAAATTTTCATTAATCCTGCTTTTTAGGCTATTTGGACATTTCATTTATCTTCTTTTAGGGAATTTGAAAACACATGCACGGTCCTGATTGACCATGCAAACATGTCATTACACATTGCACTCCTTGCTGACCATGTTGTTACCATTGAGGATAGAACAACAATTGGTGTTACAGATGCAGTAGCTTATCGGGAAAAGTCAAGAAAAGTCAGCAGTACTGTAGCTGATTATGATCTAGATATCTGGTTGCAAAGTATTTGTCATAATTCACGAATATAAAACAATAAGCCTTCAAACTTTGTTTGTGAGACTTAAATAATCATGCTGATGTCAAAATCACATTCCCATAGAAGAAAATTGGCTATTTCTTTAATCTAACATACTGATGTGCATGTACATTAATAATAGTTCAGTTTATTTTACTTACTTTTTACGATCAATTAATTAATTTCAATTGTTAAAAGAAAGATTTAAAAATAAACGATACAATGATCATTTAAAAAAATTACGTACTGCTAACGCGGGTTATGTATTTTTTCTGCAATGTCGCTTCCTTCATATCCCCCATAAATTACCAAAGAAAGCATTGTAATGTTATAATAATTATATCATTTCATAATCCTGATGTAAAACAGCCTAGCGCGAACGTTAAAGCATCTGCAAGTAATGAGATCAAAACATACGCGTTGCTCGTAACAAGAAAGCATTAGTTATTTTCAACAAAAAAATGTTGCACACAATTTAATTAAAAAAAGCATGAAATTTTCTTGACAAACGCATCATTTTTTGGTTAATGTAATTTTACTTTTTAATTTTTTACTTTTTAATTGTTTAAACAAGATCTAGTTTGCACTTAAGTTTTTAACCTTTTTAAATGTTATGTATAAATAAGACTTTTTCAAACTTTAGCTGCTGATTAATCGACGAGTGATTCGACCGTTACTTTAAAATTGAAAAATTAGAAAAGTTTACTATATAAATTAGGTGTGGCAGTTTCTATCTCGGTATGGTTAATCGGTTACTCTGTTGGAGCGATGGTAACCTGTAACAATATTTGTAATCAGTTAGTCGTGTAAAATATGAAAGTTGTATATTTTAACGCAATGTTATTGCATTATTTTTTTCAAGCCATTGATATCTGACTAAAGTAGACGTAAAATGGAGAAAATTAAGGCCCCGGACCTGAGATTGTGAAAGAAAATTGTTCAGAGGGCGTTTATTACAATGACTTTTTAAACAATCCGTCACTGCCCTGTCTTTTCACCGTTTAAAATATATTCAATCATTATTGAAAGATATTAAAATCAATGTAGAGTGTCGTTACAATTATAATTCTTGTATAAGTACCTACTTTCAGGGTGTTTCTATAGCATTTTTTTATTCAGTCAATAACATTAATTCATTCAGAAGCTAATGATTTGCCAATTGTGGACAGATACATGTATGTTAGATTATAAAGAATAGTTTTAAACATTTTAAACAGAAGATCTAGAACTAGTCATAGGCAAACTTTAATCGACCTCTGCTAATGACCTTTTACTTGATAAGTTGAACGGACTACGAAATTGCGGGCCAGAAAATTATTTCATGACTGTATTCTTGTTAGTTTAGAATATTTCTTTGATAATTATTATGGTATATATGATTTATTGACTTGCATAACATATCTACTGCATATTCCTATCGTGCTTTCTGTGGCATTAATTCTAATTAAAAAAAGAGAATATGAACAAATGTGTATTTTGTATACGACTTACCAGTTAATCGATGGGCAGGAATAGCGATTAATCGATTAGCAATTATGTAACCTATTGCAAACTTAATTTAAACAATAAAATGCTTTCTTTGGTGATTCATGTGCGATATGAAGGTGGCGACATTGCAGAAAAAAATACATAACCCGCGGGTTATGTGATTTTTTTTCTGCAATGATCGCTACCTTCATCAATATTAATACATGAATCATCAAAGAAAGCATTTTATTGTTTATATTTACATCTTTCTTTTAACTAATTAATAAATTGATTGTTAAAAGTAAGTTAAATTAACTAAATAACTGTTAATGTACATCAGTACGTTAGCTAAAAGAAACAGCCAAATCGTCTCCTATGGGAATTGGAGTCTGACATCATCATGATTATTTCGTACAGTCTATGATTTTTCTTAGGTCGCTGTAGGTTTCGACCAATCGATAAACGGGGCGTGTAGATTTCAGTCCTGTCACTTTCTATACAGCTATTAATTAACAATAAGTTTCAGTAAGAAATTAAGGGAATTATACTCGGTAGATGTAAATATACATATATAAATCTAAATGTTTTCCAAATATTGACTTGTAAAAGATTTAATGACGTTGCTTTCGAAGTGATCAATGCTAGCATTTATGAACATCATGGATTTACCGAGGGACCGGCAGTAACCCTAGGAGAAGTGGGGATCCTTTGTGAATACCTAACTGTATGCCGCTATATTCGTCTTTGGATTATCAAAGGCTCTGAAAATCTTAAGGAAATTGAAATATAACGAAATAAATTGTCTTTCTATATGTATTACAAGGACATATTTATATATTTCTCTCTTGAGTTCCAAGTTCATTTTGGATCATAGACAAAATTGCTTGAATTGAACAGTCTTAAAAAATTATGATTGAGCTTTGTTGATGTACTGTTTCTATCGTTTATCAAATTATCTTTGTTTAAATTTCGTTTTGTACTTTGTATATTTGACGTGTGCTGTGACTTCTTTTTATTAAAATCTGTTATGGTGAAGAACGTGTGTATGCTATTTTCTTTTATTTATGTCAGTGTTAACTTATGACTTGTCCCTTATTGCAGAGTTATAAACATTTACACTTTATAAAAAGCGCGTCATGATAGATTTATTGATTTATTACGTTCACAGTTTCCTATTGCACATTTATCAAAGTCGTATATTTTCAATAGCAAATGAACATGTTTCCTCTCTCTCTCTATCTCTTTATTTAAAACTTGATTTTGAAAATCAAACTTAACGCTTTTTTTAAAAAGAAATATTAAAAATTAACCATGATACGTTCAGACAAAAATAATGCATAATTTATTGATACTTGGAATCGAGTTAATATTCTAAAATGTTCAATAGATAAAAGTTAATCAATGAATCCGCTTAGATGTGATATGTTGTAAGAGGTTCTTTATATTACCAACGCATCATTCACGGCTACATCAAAATAATAATTGTTATTTTCATACTCCTGAAGCATGGTGGGATTAAAATCAATTTTCCTAATAATGTGTATTTTAAAGAATACAATAGCACAACAATGGTATCAAATGAGGTCTAAATATCCGCTTTACCTTACAGATTGTACTGAGCAATACGTTGCTAGTTTTTTAATGTGCGCGGCACTTGGACGAGAAAGAAATGATGTCACCTTTTTCTTTAACGCGGATAATAACCATTGTCGATGGAATTGTACATTCATTTTCAGTACTGATGAGTCTGATGGAAATAATAAGTGGCGTAAATACGGTAAGTTTTTATTAGAAATGTTTTAGTATAATTATGATAATGAAATTACAATTGCTTGAATTACATTTTTATGTACCACATCTCTTTTTTCATATTATAAAAATTGATGTTTATTTGAGATTTTATTGCGTTTCAAAACCAAAAAGTTTATATTTTTAAAATGCGTCAATAAAGATATTTTTTCCAATAGAGTCCTTAATATATGATTGAACTTTGAATACTACGTCAATTGATAAATGTCAATTAAAAGATGATACAGTGGGGTTTTTTTTTCTTGGAACAGAATTGAGTTGTTTCAGTCTGTTTTTGTACATTGTTGATTTTACTAACGATGCCTTAATTGTATTGTAAGAGATCGAATCGATGAAGAATGCAGCACCCAAGAAGACCATCATAAGTTCCTCAGTTTACAATAACGTATATAGTGATTGGTCACCAAGATTTGCCACAGACGGTATATTCCAAAGAGGAGGAATAAAGATCTTTCATTCAGCAAACGAAACATCCCCATGGATTTTGGTGGACTTGAAAGATGTAACAACAGTTATATATCTGCGCATATTTGTTAGAATGGACGGTTCAGGTATACTTTTTCTTAGATATGGTTTTGTTTTGTTTTTGTTTTTGGTATATTTAGATTTAATTATTAGTCAAACAGATTTTTTTAACTTTAGATATTTATAGTACATTTAAAGGTGTACTGCAAAATATACATCGAGATTGTAATTTTATAAATATCAAAATGTAAAGAAAAATACAACCAAAAAAACTAACCATAAAAAGAAGCAAAATCACACATATATCAAGAGAAAAGCTGTCAATGTGACAGCAAACCGGGTTTTCTTTTGTGTGAACAGTATCCATAATCCATTTATCAACCATGAATTGATAAACACTACCTATACAGAAAAATGGGGTACTCTATATGCAATATTTTGCCAAAAATGACTAAGTTCAACATCTGGTATTTTTTTTTCATAAATTATAAAAAATCAAAATTCAAGCAATATGCACATCTCTGATATATGTACAAATGATCTACAAAACAACTTCCTATCTTGAAAACTGTAGGAGAAGTTATCCGTACAATAGAGTATCCTATATGCAATATTATGGGAAAAAAATGACTAATTTCAACAGCCGGTATTTTTTTCGTAAATTATCAAAAAATCAAAATCCAAGTAACATGCACATTTCTGACATATGTACAATTGATCTACAATGCAACAACTTCCTATCTTGAAAACTGTAGGAGGAGTTATCCGTACAATAACGGTACCCTTTTGGTAGCCGCCCGCCCGCCATTTTCACCATTTCAATAACCGGATTTTTCCTTTTTGAAAACCCGGTTAAAAAGGATAAATTCGTTAAAATTGTTAGTAGTTTATGTAATTGTTTGTGTCAATCGTAAAATTAGTCACTTAAGGTATGAAGATGATTATTGATTGTTTGGTATACAAACATTATAGTCATAAGAGTAAACATTTATTCCATGCTTTTTACTTTACTGGTTTTATGCCCAAAAAAAATTAAATAAAAAAAAACCACCAGTGTTTTAACCCGACGACGATACCTTTAAACCAGTTTTTCAAGATAAGGTATTTGTGTACTCTTATTTGAAATCATAGCTAAACTAAACTGAAATCATAGCTACCTTTTACAAAAATTAACTACAGGCGAGCGATTCCATGACGTTGCCGTTGAAGTGGCCAATAGCAGCTCCTACATACAACGCGGGTTTTACAAAGGACCAGCTATGACGCAAGAGGTGGTGGAGATTCTCTGTGATTACCCAACAGTTGCTCGATATGTCCGACTAAGAATTATCCATGGAACAGGAAATGTCCTTAATATTGCGGAACTGGAAATATACACGAAATAGAATTGTTATTTCTGTTTAATATTATAGCATTTTTGGAAATAAAATGAATGAACGTATTTATCGCTGGAATTTTTTTCATTGTAGACTGATTCCTATCAATATTAGTACGTTTATAAAGAATTTGAGCTATGAGTTACATTTTCTTCCTTTCGCTTTAGAATAACTACTTGTATACTCCAATCTTTACTTAAAATCTGCTTATTATGCTGATCTATTTATAACGATAAATATTTGGTAGTTTAACAAGTGTGTTTATTTTAAAATTATATTCAATTTGATTTATTAGGTAACTTTTCTGTGAATATAGAAATTGCAAAATCAAAACAAATAAATCGATTGGCATTTAATGTCCTTTCCTAATCTTTCTTTTTTATCTTTAGATTCATAAATTAAATTCTATCCTTTTAATTTAATTTATAAAAAGCTTGTCGTGAGAGAGAGAGAGAGAGAGAGAGAGAGAGAGAGAGAGTCTAGATAAACAAGCGACGAGACTTATTATGTTATCATGTACATGTTATTTAAATGATAATAAAATTAGAAGATAAAGAAGAAGTTAAATTTATGGTATTGGTGTCTAGTCAGTATACATTTATTCAAACTCAAAATCATACTATAGTTCGAAATAATCATTGTTTATTGTTAGAAAATCATATGCTTTGCGGCCGATCTTTCGACGCATGCGTTAATTTGTTTCTTGTCGATGTTAAGTTTCTATAAATTAATTAAAAGCACGTAACCAAAAAAAAAAACCATAACATTTTTCTAGAAATCAATTGCCCAAATTTTCTTGCATTGCTGCTAAATCAAATACGACGTTATTATCGAGACACGTGATGACTTGCATCACATCGTGTGTTATTTCCCAGAATAACTGATTAAGTGGATTTAAGATTTGGTATCATCTTAAAAGTGCTTCACATGTTTAAGATTATAGATTCAGTAGAATGCAATGAATCCAAAATAAATACATCGAACGTTAACGTTTATGAACTTTTTTTTACATTGTAAACGAAATTTTTAACGTGGTATCTATAAAATATGATAAATCGATTCATAGATAATCTAAAATAAATTTTTATAAGATCTTAATGACAGTCAAAACGTTCATACGAAAAATGTTTGTTTATTGAATATTTTCTCCAAATAATGTATGTTTAGTATCGAATTGCTAAGTTTGCACTGTTTCATGTCAGTAATTCCTTGCTCTATGCATTTTTCATGAAATACATGTTGAAGATTATAACAGACTGATTAGACATACTAGAATTTTGAGTCGATTATACTTTTATCTAATTTTTGAATCTTTAATACTGTAGATTCCTTATTATACGCGAGTACTTAATTCCGCGATTCAACCGTTTTCCATTAAATCACGAGAACATAATATCGCGAATGCCGAATTTTTATCATAGATTCATGCAGTTTACATATGTCCGAAAAAAAAAGCAAGATTTTAAAATTCGCGAGATGTGTTTCTCGCGATTTTACGCGGATATTTATTCCTCGCGTTTAATTAGGAATCTACAGTAATCTAATCTAGTGTCTCTTAGATGACTTAACATAACGAGTTGTTAAAGTTTTTTTTATCAACTTGAATTAAAAGACGCATACCGTATTCTACGTCATAAAAGCCGATGATTAACGGCACGGGGTGTATAATTACAACCAAAGATTGCCGGAAAGGGGTGTGTAAAATTTTTTATTATACACCCCTAGGGTTTATTACATACGTGTAGGCGAATTTTCGGTTTATATAACACAGGGCGGAAAAGGGTATATTTTGTTTAAGTATACAATATAGTCACGGATTATATACGAAATAATCATAGTTTAGAAAATAATATGCTCTGCGGCCGATCTTTTGACGCATGCGTTAATGTTTCTTGTCGATGTTTAGTTTCTATAAATTAAATAAATCTAAGCACGTAAACAATTCAAAACATAACATTTTTCTAGAAATCAATTGGCAAATTTTCTTCAATTGTTGCTAAATCAAATACGACGTTATTATCGAGACACGTGATGACTTACATCACATCGTGTGTTATTTCCAAGAATAACTGATTAAGTGGATTTAAGATTTGGTATTATCTTGAAGGTGCTTCACATGTTTTAGATTTTAGACTCAGTAGAATGTAATGAATCCAAAATAAATTTATCGAACGTTAACGTTTAAGAAATTTAATTTACATTGTAAACGAAAGTTTAAACGTAAGATCAATAAAATATAATAGATTGATCCATAGATAATTAAAAATCATTTTTTTTTAAATTTGATCTTAATGACAGTTAATACGTTTATATGTAAAATGTTTGTTTATTGAACATTTTCTCCAAATAATGCATGTTCAGTATCGAATGGGTAAGTTTGCATTGCTTTATGTCGTAAGACCTTGCTCTATGCATTTTTAATGAAACACATGTTTATTGAAGATTATAAAAGACTGATTAGAGATACTAGAATTTTGAGTAGATTATACTCTAACTTTTTTGAGTTGATTTTAATCTAATCTGGTGACTTTTAGATGGCTTAAGGTTGTATGTGACATGTGGATTAAAGTACATTATAATTGAAATACTATCACCGGTTAGAATTTTCAAATTTTACAATATTTAACCAAACAATAGCTTTTTAAAAAATTTGGAGAGGTGAAAATTGTAAAACCTCGAGCGGGATTCGAACTCATGACTTACAGATTTGTAGTTAACCCTCTAAACCACTGCGTTACGCTGTTGGGTGACAATATTGGGAAAGAAACTACTTATATAATTACACTTCATTTTATTGTTTATTTCGATAAACAATACGTCACAACATGGAAGTGTCCCATACCACCTTAACATAACGAGTTATTAAAGTATCTTTTTATCAACTTAATGGCATTCAAGGTAATTGTGTTTTCTAAGCTTCATTAAATGTTGCCTATTTGTCTTTAGAACACCGATTTTGTTTTGTAAAGTATTCGTGTGTACTTTTATGATATAATCTAATCAATTCGAATGATTCTTTAAAAAGCGCAAAAATGCAATTCTGACACTATTTACTGAGCATTTTAAGCAATACACCTTAATCTTATAATTCTAATATGGAGAAGAACTAGTAAGTTGCTAGAACTTGTTTTTAATCCTTTTGAGAAATCAATAAAATATGTTCAAAACAAAACAATCTTGTAATTAAAACAGAGATTTGAAGTGATTCCTTTAATTTTTGTACAGCTGTCATGTTAGATTTTTTTTTATTAATAAAGAAAACAACTTATCAAAATGAGTGTCACGGATGTTATTACTTTGTCGGTCACAACTACCGTGTTCTAACAAATCAAGCATACATCATACTTTCCGCTTACATGCAAATTCGTGTGGGAAACCTTAAAAGGATTTTTAAAAATATATACGTTTCTGTCAGTAATAACTGAGTGAATAAGAAATTTTATTTTAATTTGGAGTTATCACATGTTGGTCCATAAACGACGTCCGCAACGTAAGGTGATAATCTACGAATGGTAAACCGTATCTACTCTGTCAACAAAATGAAGAAAATTACCCCCCCCCCCCCCCTTTGATTTTATGTGTACGACGTCACCAAAACTGCATCATTGAGGTAGAAGCATGGCGAATCATAGGGTAAGTGTTTGTTGGTCCAATCATTTTGTTGAATAACGTCCAACACTTTTTTTTTAATGTTGTTCACAGTATTATCTTATCTATTACTAACAACAAATTATTACTACATCTAGTCACCAGTTTTATATTTTGAAAGAAAGTTTAGTACATTTGTTCGAACGTGATGACAAAATCTCTGTTTTACTTAGCCACTGTATACGGAAGTAATTTTTTGACATGTAAATTTTAGAGAGCCAATGTCCCACTAACGTCCGTAATTCAAACCCATTATACTTATATGAATACCATATTAAATGATATTAATACTCTTGTTTTGCGTATTTGCATTTGAATCTTAATAATCTTCTTATGAGAATTCAAAACCGTGTGAAGAAACGCAAGGTTTTCTGAGTTTTATGTTATCGGACGTTACATTTGACCGTTTTATAGGAAAAACAAGCAATTGTTTTAAATGTTGATAAGGAATAGTCTTTATATTTGCTCATAAATCTCTTTGATAAACTTGTGTAGACTGTTTTGATTAAGTCAAACTAGTTATTTATTACACTGACACATATTTTTCAGGATGGTTAAAAAACACCCTACACATGAATTGTTATCAACATATAACACCCGATCATATGAAAATATCAAATATAACATCTGTTACAATTATTATGATTAACATTTGATTTATAAAGTTTCATTTTTAGATCAAATATACAAAAAAAATATTCAAATTGAATTCAACAAT
This sequence comes from Magallana hongkongensis, assembly GCA_016163765.1. Classification (NCBI taxonomy): domain Eukaryota; kingdom Metazoa; phylum Mollusca; class Bivalvia; order Ostreida; family Ostreidae; genus Magallana; species Magallana hongkongensis. The sequence continues at coordinate 62,132,974 of WFKH01003881.1, forward strand.
GTGAACGAAACGAGGAGAATGTCACCAAATAAACCTCCATGTCACCAGCTGAAAGATCAAGAAAAAAAGTAAATGAATGCATGAAAAAATACCATAGCATGTGCACAAGAATTTACTTGAAAATTACGTGACTTAAGCAAATCTATTCAATGCCATTCAATGCCAGTGTTTTATTAAACCAAAAACTACCTTAAAGGAACAGAGAAAAGCTTCAGAAAAACAACAAGGTTTGGAATGCATACTTTTTAAAAGAAAAAAATCAGAGGAAGGAAAGACAAAAGAACATTTTAACAGACGAGCGAAGTGAAAATATTAGAATAAGGCAAAAACGGTCATTAATATCGAATTCTGTAAGGAATATATTTTTTCATGCTTTTTTCAGTGGTAGCAAAAATTATTGATAAATTGGATATTTTTTAAAACTATTTAGTAGTTTTGCAAATATTGCAGAAGTTGATGGTTTTTAGATACGGGGAAAAGAAGTGGACTTAATCAAAGCAGTCTAAAGCTGAGGGTTTTGACAAGAGCAGAGAGGGAGAAAAAGAGGGAATAATGATTGAGGAAAAGAAAGAATCACGAGTGAGAAGTGTTCAAAAATACGAACAGTGAGAGAAATGATCAAAGAGTACAGAAGGGGTAAGACGTGCACAGGTAGAGTTCATCATCACAAACTAAACAAATGGAGACCTCTCATGGAAGTATTTGGACATCAAGTGCAATAAAAAAAAAGGTAATATGTAGAATAACAAACTTCCAAACAGGGTTCTCATTAAGTGCCGGCGACCGGCGATTCCGCCGTCTATTTTCACAATGGCGCCGGCTATTTAACTTAAAAAAGTTATTATGATCATGTGAAGAAATATCAGTAATTGCTGTCAAGGTCTTCTGTTATCAAATTTGTTTTATTATACGTAGTGAATGTTAAAACGTAAACATAAATCGTTGTCGTTTGACGTTTAACTTATCAGATAACGATCCCTTTTTTCAAAACGCGGTGATGATTCCGGAATCGCGGGTGGTCTGGTTTAATTTTTACTAAGCGTTTTGCATTTCCGGTTTTGAATCTCGGCATGGGCGATGGCAGCCGGCTGCAGCCAAGAAAAATATAGACGGATTGATTCATTTTTTCGTCCAAAATCAAATGGTATGTGTAAAATTATAACAAAATGCAATGAATTAATATATATTATTGATTTTGAACAATATTTTCAATGAATATATCACTGTCATATAAAGAAATTGAAAGGGAAAACATCAAATAAAAATTCGACCTTTTTATATCAGTTACGACCTCACTTCAAATATTAAGAACATTTTTCAGCAAATTTTAGGAATACGGTAAGTTTTGCGTGAGTAAGTATTCACATGCTCTTTGTACACATGCTTTGTAAACATTTATTAATATGTAATCACTAACCAGCTGTTAACTAGACACTGTCTCAAACTTTATGTATACACTTCTAGCTTCTTGTAAAATATATGTTCTGTCTACATGTCTTGCATAGCTTCTGGTGGTGTTTCTGTATATTCTAGATTCTTGATACTGCTTGTTTAAATTATAGCTGGCTTAGTTTTAAACTTCTGTGATTTAACAGTTCCAGGTATAATATAGTAAATAAATGTGCATTTGGTGTAGGAAGAAAAAAATTACAGGTTTCTCAGACACTATTCAATTTCAGCCGTTGATATCTTGTATACCGAAGTGATTTTTTTTTTATCCTAATCATAAGTTTTTTTTTAATTTTCAGCTGCATGTAGAAACAACAATGATGACAGCAATACAAATGAAAATCAATTAAGTGGTGATACTGTTGACAACCAAAAGGATCGAAGTTTATCATCTTGTAAGAATAACCTTTTAAATTGATAATATAACCAGCTTTAGAAGATTGATTAAAGTACATATGATAACCTTTGTTGATTCATTTTTCTGTAACACAATCGATAACTTTTGTTTTTCAGCTGCATGTACATGTAGCAACAACAATGATGGCAAAGTTGGCAATAATACAAATGAAAGTCAATTACATGACACTGACAGTCTTGATGAAAAAAAGCGCCAAAGTTCACCCTGTAAGAGTAAATTTGTATAAGTTTAATTCATTTTGAAATTTAAAAAAAAAATCAAATTCAAAATTTTAAAATCAAAATTTTGTCAATATTATAATACTGCTTCATCAATTTTTGCATCTTTAATGTTTACAATCTTATTTCAGGTGTGAAATGGTCTGACAAAACTAAAAGATTTCATTCATACAGAATGGCCAAATGAGGTATTGCACAATGTCACACTTTTTGGAACAAATTGCGTTTGTCTATCTAAGAAAGAACAAAGGAGACTGGTTGAAAAAGAACAAAACAAAAAAAACCTGACAAATTTCAACACGATTGGCTGAATGAGGCTAATTGGCCTATTGTTTATGTAGAAGAGAAAGGCTTTTATTGTGTTATATGAAGAAAACATAGTTCAACGTCAAAAAATATTCAAAACAAAAAATCTACTTTTGCTGCTTCCCCCTCTGTACGAATCAAAGAAGATGCAATAAAAAAGCACAAATTGTGTTCAACCCACTTGTCAGCAATCGAAATAGAACTTACTCAACAGGCCTCTGTTTTTCACAAAATTCATGTCGAAAGAGAAGATACTCTTAACACAACTTTAGAGCATGTATTTGCCACTGCTTATTTTTTAATGAAAGAATACATAGCAAATAGAAAGCTTGTGCCAATGATTGATTTCATGGAGAAAGTTAATGGTGTTTCTGATTTAAAACATTTTTCACACAGGTCTGAAGGCTCTTTAAAAGAAATATTTCTCACAATTGGACAAACAATTAAAGAATCAATTACAGATAAAATCAAAAAAGGAAAATCCTATGGAATTTTGACAGATGAGGTTACAGATATATCTGTGTTTTCACAGTTAGTCACTTTTATTCAATTTTGGGACTCTGAAAATCAAACTTTAGAAACTGTTTTCTTTTCAGCCAATAATGTACTTGAAAATTTTGAGACCTGTGATGCTAATTCAATAAAAGAAATAATTAAAACTGATATTGAGCAATCAGGACTTGATATTGGAAAAATGTATGGATTATCAACTGATGGAGCAAGTGTGATGGTTGGTCGCAGCAATGGTGTTGCAGCTAAGTTGAGGGAGTGCAATGATAAACTTATTAACATTCACTGTGTTTGCCACAGACTTGCGCTTGCATGCACCGATTCATGTAGCAGTCTTAAATGTATAAAAGATGCTGAAACTTTGTTAAGACAATTATGGCATTACTTTCAAAATTCTCCAAAAAGGATGGCAGTTTTTTGAAGTCCCAATTAGAACTTCAAAAAATTTATCTAGACCCTAAAAGGAAAACTCAGAAAATAGTATCTAGAAGGCTTAAGAAGGCATGTCAAACTAGATGGCTCAGCTTTGGTTCATCTGTAAGTGCTGCTTTGCAGGACTTTGAGGCAATTTTACTTACTTTAAAACAATTAGATGACCCACTGCAATAGGACTCCTAAAGAAAATGAATGATGTTAAATTTTTGGGAATCCTGTCAATTCTTAATGAAATTTTGCCAATTCTTAACATCCTTTCCAAAAGTTTTCAAGCTGGGCAGTTTCACTTCGGAATGGTTAGGTCGGCTTGTCAAAAGGCAATCAAAGAACTTCAAGCTGTAATGTCAGATCAAACACCAATTGATAACCTCCGAGCCACAATAGATGGATACAACCAGCTATCTGATGAGCTTCATATAAAAAAAAGTACAGAGCAAGAGCTACAGAAGCTGTTGAGTACATACATAACGTCACTTTGTGACAACATCACCAGTAGACTTGGTAACAGTCCTTCAGTGATTGAAGCATATGAAATATTTGACCCCTCATCAATACCAGACAAATCTGATGAAACATTTAAAGATTATGGAAATGATGAAATAAATACTTTAGCAGACCATTTCTTCACTGAGAAAAATGAAACTAAACAACTGGAATCGCAGTGGCTTCAGACTAAACATTTTATAAAAAACAAAGACAAGATTTTCCACGGTCGAGATGTCATTTTTGTGTTTAAATACATTCTAAAAAATGTTAAAATTTTCTCAGAGGAAATGTTTCCACAGTTAAGATTCATAGTAGAGTTTGGAATATCTATCCCTTGCAGCAATGCATGGCCTGAAAGAGGGGCAAGTGTTCTGAAAATTACAAAAACAAAGTTTAGAAATAGATTAAATGGTAGCATATTAAATGCATTGATGCATGCATCAATCAACGGCCCAGAAATTGATGCATGCAGTGAACTTTTTCAAAATCAGTTTCTAACTGGCCATTAGCTAAAAAAAAAGGAGAAAACTAAAGATGGAAAAATCAGTGCAAGAAACTGTGTTACAACAAAACTGTTGTAAAATAGTTGAAAAGGATGTTGAAGAAGCTGCCACTAACTTGGAAGATGAGACAGAAATGGAACAGGCAAAAAATATATGTGAGCGTTTGGGACTTAAGCCAGTGAATGCAGAATGTGATTCAGAGAGCAGTGAAGAAAGTGAAAGTGAACTAGAGATGGAATATGAATATGAATTATGCAGAATATGATTAAAAGTGGTTTCAGTACTGTTTACAAAAAAAATAAGATTCATTAGTCAGTCTGTAAATGTGTGTCATATTTTTTCACAAATAATAGTGGGTACCTTTTACTTTTCTACATAATTGTGATTATACATGTTATGTAGCTACTTAATAAACTGTAGGCATGCAGGGTATTGGTACAACTGCTACAAAAATGCAACAAAAATTTGTGTAAAACATCTTTATTTACAAGAAATTACAAAAATCAAGTGAGTAAGATTAATAGGCTGTATATACATTATTTTTGAAATTTTTTTTTCGCAAAATGGGCTACTAAAAAATGTCATATTGAGAACAAATAAAACTGGTCAAATTATGCTCAGAGAGCCCCCAGATGCCCCCTCCTGCAATGTAAATTTAAAAAAATTTCCGGGGGAGGACCCCCGGACCCCCCTTTTGCCGAAAGGAGGTGGGGGCTACTCCCCCTCTCGGACTCACCCCCCCCTCCTCGGGCCGGTGGCCCTCGGTTTGGGCCTTCGGCTCTCATCAGTGCCCCCTACTTTTCATTTTTCTCCACCTACTCTAAAACTTAATGAGAACCCTGCCAAAAAGTCCAATAAAGTTTGCGTTATCAATTTTATCCATGATTCAAACCGCAACCCTAAGAAAGAAAAGATTTCTAGAGGAAAGAAGACTTCAGTGTAAATTAAAAACAGAAGCACTCAGACATGCTGGCACACTCGTTAGAGCTGTTCTTAAAAAGCATTCAGGAATGAAAATTAAAAAAAATAGCCAGAGAAATGCTTTTGTTTAAATAGAAGGGATACTAGGTAAAAATCCTTTCATCTTGCTTAGGAATTAAAAGAGGTTCTGTTAATGGAACCGTTACATGATGAGAGTAAAAGACGCGCAAATGCAGCATCATAGGAAATTATTACATTGATTACAGAATTCTTTAATAAATCTGGAGAGTCTACAACATTATAAACTTCAAATTTAATTCAAAGATATCTTAAAATAGAAAAGTCATTGATCAACCTGCAAATGATCTGTACACATCATCAGAATACCCAACAGAGGATGTAAGCCTCTCAAACTTTGATTGATTAAGACCAACGACGAAGAAAACGGCATTGGTTTGGGTGCCTTTGTGATGTGTTTACAAATGTCGACTTGAAAATTCAAGCATTGACCTCATTTGCATCTAAAAAGAACTCAACGGTAAAACTGAAAGATAAGTACCATGCATTTAAGGTTAACCTGTGTTAAAATGAAAGAACGGACTGTTTGCGGCGAGAGTGTCGGGATTGCGGAACAGAAAACCTTGTGACTTTTTTCACTCCTCTTTTAGAGGACCACAATTGACTAGTTTCATATACAAAGTGTGTGGGAAAAAGTGAAGAAATAGTACAAAGGAAAGGAAGTCTCACAGATTATGCCGATTGTAAAGAAATTGACTTCAACATCTGTTGTTATAGAATTGAAGTTTGAGCTAGAAAAGCTTCCCGAACATCTATTTGTTGCAAAGTGGCAACATTCCAAGTTTCCTAATCTTATTAAGAACATTCCAGAAAACACTGTTATTCTAAATATGGATTTCAATGAAAACTACAGTTGCGTATCTCAGCATGAAGTACAGTCGGCACACTGTGGTCATAATCATGTGGTCGTGAACAAATTTGTTCCATTTGCAAAAACAAACTTGAAAAAAGTTAGGGGCCTTGTCATCGAAAAGGAGTAACAATTCATTGATGGTTGTGCAGCACAATACAAATGGCACACACCATTTTGTGACATTTCATTTGCAGAGGAAGATTTTCGTTTTCCTATTGAGCGCCATTTCTACGGGTCACGGCATGGAAAAGGACCTTCCGATGGAGCGGGGGCTGTAGTCAAGCAGTCAGCTAAAAAGCTGTACATGGACAAAGACAAATCATCAACAATGCTGATGACATGTTCATCTTTGAAAAGAAAAACTGGAAAAAGATGGGGATCATGAACATTCAAATAGGACTTTTTTGTGTTGATGACATAGAAAATTACCGTCCAACAAAAGAAAATGCAAATACAATTCAAGGTACCAGAAAACTACAATGTGTAAAAACAATGGTTCCATACCTAGTAAAAACACTTTTGCAATGGATGCAACCTAGGTACAGAGTGCTTAAACTCGTCATATGTGGACCCATGGAATGTAACACAAACTAGACATCATTGAGATGATGACCATCTCAAATGGCCCCGCTCAAATAATGGACAATAGGGTGAAAAGCATTTCAGAGAAATTTGCTTTGACATTGACCTATAATTTTGTAATTTTCCAGCTGGCATAGAACTTTGAATTCAATCTCATTACCCCTTACATACAGGCATTTTCTGTTCAATCTGAGCAAGATTAAGCAAATGGGAAATAATCTATGATCTAAAACTGGGTTATAAGAGATCTAGATCTGCTATGACCTTCACATTGACTTGGTTCAGTCACTGCATACATTTACCCAAAAACTCTATTTATGTGAAATGTGAGCCAATTAGGGCTAAGTGGAGAGTAGATATGCTCTGAAAATAAGGATTTTTGTGTGGTCCGATCTGACCTTGACAATTGACCTACAAACATCATTCAACGTCACTGCATACCTTTGACCATAGGCACCCTGTGGGTGAAGTATGAGCTAGATTGAAACAAGGGGAGAGGTATGCTACGGACAAGGATTTTTCATATAATTCTGCTCTGACCTTCACATTTAACCCTTAAACTTAGTTCAAGATCAATGCACACCCTTTACCCAAAAGCTCTGTTAATGTGAAGTATGAGCCAAATCGGGCCAAGTGGAGTGTAGATGTGCTCTTAAAAAAGATTATTGCATTGTCCGATATGACCTTGACCTACAAACATCATTCAACGTTGCTGCACACCCTCTGGCCGTAGGCACTATGTGAGTAAAGTATGAGCCATATTGGAGAAAGGGGAGAGAAGATATGCTACGGACAATGGTTTTTCATATAATTCTGCTAAGAAATCTTGGCAAAAACACGTTTTTCATGATATATCAGTAATTAATTTGTTCAACCCTTGCAGAGATAATGAACAGAACGGAAATAATTGAAATTTTTTCTAAGCCCAAGGGGCATACCCTGTCAAAAATTGCTGGATCGTACTCAAAACCTAACTTGACCAAGATATTATTCTTAATAATCTGTTACCAAATTTCATTTCAGTACCTGCAACCTCTGTGAAGAAAATTAACGGAAACTGCAAATAATTTGAGTTTTTCTATGCACATGGGGCATAACAGTCAAAACTTGATAGATCGTACCCAAAACAGAACTTGACCTACAGCCTGTTGCAAGATATTTATGCAGCACATTTTCTTAAATAATTCGATATTTATAAATACCTCAGGGCTCAAAAAATGTTCATTCGAAAGTATGAAAAATTCCCAAGATTTCTCCTTTGAAACGCCCCCTCTAGCTTGTCAGGTTTCAATACACTGCTGAAAATAAAAAAGTCTACGGGGATTTGCATTGCAATAGACAACAAAATACCCGGATGATAACGTTGAAAAATTGTCGAGGTATTCTGAGTTACTTCCGAATGGAGAAAAAATGTCAACATTTCCCATTATAAATCTCATTATAAATTTCCGAGTGGAAAATGATAGTTTGTGAATGAAATGATATTAGACATTTTCTTTTTCATTTTTTTCAATTGCACTTCTTTCACAGGTATGTGTATTTTTATTAAAATTCGTCCAAATGTGCTGCATAAATATTTTGGAACAGACTATAAACATAATCGTCCGGGTTCTTTCATGTCACTGCATATCATAATCCCCGTTGCAACCTAGGTGCGAATATTGTTTGGACACACAGAAGTTATTTATGAATCAAACAAGTTGCTTTCCTTAAAAAAAGTACTGCAATACGTGGACAATATGCACGTTTTTCTAACGGAAATGTGAAAGCCTTAAGTTTATCCGATATTCCACCGACTCTTACCCGCTGCTTTTATATTATGACCCGGAGGAACCGCACAATAACCGTAACGTCATTATACGCGTTTCATTGCTCCTATATTTTGAACACTTTATAAACGAACGAAAAAAAAATCTTTATTTCTCATCTTTTATTTAAATTTTAGGAAGCCAGCATGTACATATTCTCTTCGTTCTTATTTTTTTAAAACAAAATTTGAGTTATTGCTACCCGAAAGTCGAATTGCTGTAAAACGTTTCTAACAGTCATTCTGTGTATAAGCAGTGACATCAGTTGGTGTATAATAAGTACGTGTTATTTAGTCCTTTTGCGTTTATTCTAGTTAAACAATAACTTAAAGTGAAAAACACAATAAAATAAAGATCTTGAGTTGTTTCCTTTGTATAGTTTTGTTGAAGCAGTCGTTTGGCCTGGAAATGTCATCATCCGAGATTCTCACTATATTGATGTATAATGGCAGTGCCGCCTTAACGTCAAAATTCATTATACCGTCGAAGTCAAATTTCTATGGCATTTAGTAAAGATATTCGTACTATTTCCGTATTGTAACTAGAACATAAGTGGAACATGCAAAAAATCTAGTCACAATGAAAAGCAAAATGACCATATGTAATTTGATTTCTTTTATAGTTAACTGTAGGTCCAACGCCACTTTGTGAGTAGACGTTAAAATTTTAAAAATCCGTCACTTAAAAAGGAAGATACATGTATATATGGGTTGTCTCAATAACTTTCGAACAACCCTCGTACATATTCCGGATCTCTCAGAAGAGAGTTATTGGATTTCCAAAAGCCAATACCTTTAATAAAACATTGTTTTCCAGACATAGCAGAACTGTAAAATGATCCAATCGATAACTGTTCTCATATTAAACACATATTATTGAAGAAAGCATAGATTCTGACACAAGTAAAAAATCTGCTTGATAGGATTTTTTCTATGAAAAGCGTTTTCTTTGTGGATCCATTTCACGTAAAACATCATTTGATTTTGGATTTCCATGAAGAGAAAAACTTCTTGTCTAGCATTTGGGTTGATGTTTTTATGATTCATGGAATAGAAAAATCTTTTCAAGAATCAAAACAAAATCCCCGGCAGTAATGATTTTTTGCTGGGTAAGAATGCCTTGTATCTTAGACATATAGCGACATTGTAGAAAAAATACATATAACCCGCTTTAGCTGGTTATGTTTAATTTCTGGGTAATGTTCACTACTTTCATAGCCCGCATGAATCATCAAAGAAGGCATTTCATTGTTTATATTTACATCTTTCTAAACAAATTAATAAATTTATCATAAAGAGTAGTTAAAAGTAAAAAAAAAAGTATTGTTAGATACGTCAGTACGTTAGATATAAGAAATGTATGGTCATTCTTCTATGAATTGGAATTTGAGTCTGGCGTAATTTCGTACAGTCCGATTTTGTTGGCCTCTTGAAGGTTTTGGCCGATCAATAAACTGGTTAGAACTGGATCGTGTAGATTTCAGCCCTGTCAGTTTCTATAGAGCTATGAATCGCAATCGTTTTTCTTTAGAAATAGAGGAGAGACTACTCAGTTGGTGTAAATATATGATTATAAACAAGGAAAGGAATTGATACAGGCGTAAAAAAAAGAACGACCGTAAACCAATTATTTTTCTGAACAAAAAATATTTTAAAATTAAAAAAAATTGAGCTTTTGCGGTATTTGATAATCCACTCTCGGACATACGTACAAATTTGTTTACATTAGCATATTGTTTTTATAAAAAAATTAAAATGTATAGAAACGCGATACCATTTCTACTACCATAAGGCATAATGATTACATTTTACTTTTTACTTTTTTATTACTTTTTCAAAACAACATTTCCGTAGTCGGTCTAGTTCAACCACACGCTCTCTCTCTCTCTCTCTCTCTCTCTCTCTCTCTCTCTCTCTCTCTC
>WFKH01003881.1:62143471-62156741 GCA_016163765.1 Magallana hongkongensis
CTCTCTCTCTCTCTCTCTCTCTCTCTCTCTCTCTCTCTCTCTCTCTCTGTGAAAGCTATGTTGAGAAGACAGCGTTTGACTTAACTAAACTTTATAATAGCTCCACAGAAACGCACATCTTGTTGCGAAGTGGATATAGCATTGCCAAAACGTGTGTGTGTGTGTGAGTGTGCAAGTCAAGTGTTTGTGTGTTCTTTATAACTTATGGGCAAAATTTAGACCATCGCACTAAAAGTTATCAAACTTCGCACACATCTATATGGCATTGTAAAAGGAAAAACCCTATTAATTTTCAATAAAATATTCATTTGAAAATCGATTAATAATAAACATTTTAAACAGGAATTTTATGTACGACTTGACAATACCGATTTCCAGGTGTTTCCAATCAACAACTTGATACTTTGTCGGATTTAAACTTTGTAGAGGTAAGAAACAACCGTTTTAGTAATGAGAAGTTTGAAGGATGTCTTTAAAAAAGTCAAAGCGGGCAGGAGATTAAGTTAATTTCATTTTAATCGAAACAAGCAGCCGAATTTCGAGCAAAATTTCCTGAATAACAATAAGAGTGGAACTGGTCCAAGATTCGGAAGAGACTTTGACGAATCTCGCCAACATTAATCGCAGGGGTTTTGTTTCATTTTAATAGCTGCAGATTTGTAATTCTACTCAAAAATTTGGGTTGATATACAACATGCCAACTCGACTTTTCCACAAGCAGCCTACATATCTGTTGCTACGTTTCATCATGAAACATAAATTCTTACCAATCGTCACTTTTTATGCTTAATTTATGATACTTTAATGTAGATAAATTACTGAGTTTTAAACTGAGTTTAAAGAACATGTGGAGAGTTTCTGCGAGAAATAGGGAAAAGTGTACGGTAACGTCTCTACCCCTACCCCCCCCCCCCCCCCTCCCGTTTAATGTATAGGCATAAACACCCCAGAGCTTGGGGAGAGGGATAAAAGAGATATATTTAAAGTAGTTATAAGATAAATAGTCCTTGTGTCATATTTACTCTGATTAAATTTATTTGTATAATAATAACCTATATATTCATAATATATGCCCTGATTTTCCACAATTTAAAAGAATTTAGTCTCCTCGATTACATGTATGCTTAAATAATGCATGTTGGGAGGGGATGCTCCGCTTAGCGGTGCTCTTGTTACTTTCATATCATATGATTGACCACCTCCTGGCGACCGGTAATTATGCTCTGATACTAAGACAGTTTTATATTACACATAATCACTCATCAATTACGTCTTACCAATGGCAAAAAGTATTAAATTCGTCTGTAAAAGTAAATCTGATGTCCAAATTCTGATGAACTTCCTTATTTTGCGCATTTCTAGCGTACATCTCTCACCATCAGGAACCATTAACAAACGCTGACTTTGCTGTGCTTCATGCTCTCACAGTGATTACCAAGAGCTCGAATTACTGGTAATTGTATATCATAAAGTTGATATGAAATAGATTCTCCAATATTTCTATTTTGTATCTCTTTAAAACTGATTATTTTCGCTTCCTTCAAAACGATATCGAAAACAAGTTTTTTTCATTTTTTCGACGAAGTGAAACATTAGGGACAGGCTTACGACAAACTACAGTAACTTTAATGATAAAGAGTTATATGCAGGATTCAATTCAATTTTGCTTCTTGATTCCAACCCTGTTCAAACGAAAAAAAGTTTATTAATCAACACTTCTTGTGTTGATTGTAATTTTTTTTATAACAATTTTAATTAAATCAATTTTGATTTCAACGTAGACTTTTAAACGGGATAAGGAGGCTCGATGGTTAACAAATTAACCATTAGATCCGCCTCATATTTTCAAACATTATTTGATTGTCTTTAAACTATAATTCAGTAAAGAAAAAAATCATTAATTTTCACTTTAAAATTTTAATGTTTTCCTATATCTTTACATGGAACTCTTCTTTTTATTGAGATTTATATACTATAAATTACGTCCGATTTCTTTTTTTTTGAATTTCACCAACTTATTTGAAACAAGATATGCTATTACATTTTAAAAATTCCAAAAATAACTTATGACTTTGAAATTACATATCCAATCAATGGGAATTTGTTTCAAAAAAGAAGTACTCACATATTTTCTCTTTTGCGTATTTAGGAAAGCGATGATATTAAAGCCAATGGGTTGCTCGCAACGAAGTAGTGTCTAGTTAATCAATATGTACCTTTTCTTCCACATTTTATTCCATCAAAATAGTCCGAGTATTGCACTACGTCAAAATACGGTTTTTACAACATTTGTTCGACTTTTTTATAACGTTTTGGTTATTAGGGCCCCGCTCTGCGGGCGACCTATAGTGATTAGTCTGTCCGTCCGTCCTTCCATCCGCTGTCCGTCCGGAAGCACTTGTCTGGGGCATATCTTCTCTCCTTTTTGCACATTATGGCTTATACTTCACACCCAGAGTGCCTTTGCGTAAAGGGTTTGACCTGAAACCAAGTTTTTAGGTCTAAGGTTAAGGTAATGGCAGAATTATCTGAAAAATCCTTGTCCGGATCATATATTATCTCCTATTTGTCCAATCTGGTTCTTACTTCACTCACAGAGTGCCTTCGGTCAAAGGGAGTGCAGTAACCTTGAATTACGTTTTTGGTCAAGGGTCAACGTCATATCAGACCATGCACAAAAAAAAAATTCCAGACCATATATACTCTCCTCTTAGCTTTATCTGGCTCATACTTCACACAATAGAACTTTTTGGTAAAGGGTGTGCAGTCCCCTTGAACCAAGTTTCAAGGTCAAATGTGAAGGTCATAGCAGATTTCTTTAAAATCCAGTTTTAGACCATAAATTATTTTCCATCAATTGGCTTAATCTTGCTCAGATTTAAACAAAAAATGCCTTTGGTAAGGGGTGAGCTTGTATTAAATTCTTTGCCAAAATTAAAAATTTCGAAGTCATAGGTAAAGGTCAATGCAAAATCCTCTGAATGTTTCTATCCTATCTTTCATTATATAACTGGGGCCCTTTGAAAGGTCACAATTTTAATGATGTCTAGTCTGGTATTGATTTTGCTCTACGTCGATCTTGTAAACAATATCAAAGGCAAGTAATTAGAACGGGAATGTATGCATAAAATAAAAGACAGAAATAACTGATGTTAAGAAACTAGATGATGTAAAATTTAAAAAAATTAGAAAAGTAATGGCAGGATTACAATGTACCGATCAACTAAGTTACATATAAGTTTTCCCTCCAATTTGATAAGGGACAAACGGACTTTTATGTACAAGTAGCTGCTGGCAGGCAGGTAAGTCTTGCTAATGACAAATTAATTATATTTCTAATATTTGAATATTGATTTGTTGGTCAATGACGTAATGACGCCCACACCCATTCGTATGATTAAGAATTGCACAACAGGACAATCTTATTAATAAAATCAAAGCATTAAGTACCCTTGTTATGAATTACTATCATTTCATTGATCCCCGAAACTTAGTTTACCAAGATTAATATATGTGTTTCTCGTTTTTTCATTTGACAATATGCTCCCCCCCCCCCCTAAATTTTTTTGTGCTTTAATTAAAACCAGTTAGATTTTAAAGCAGAGGCTATTTAGTAATTGACTTATTATTGATTAACTTATAATTAAAACATATCAAAGAGTGTTGACAAACATAAGCAGAAAAATGTTCCGAAATATAGTTTTGTAAATTTTTCAGGATCTACTTTATTTCGAGCTTTTAAGGTGACAGGTGAAATGGTGTGCATCACCTCATTATTTTATGAAACTTATTTTCTAATATCTTATTCTATAGAATGAAAAACATTTAAACAGAGTGGAATCCATTACATTAATTTAAAACGACCCAACTTAACAAAGGATATGTCAAAGATTGTTGACAAACATAAGCAGAAAAATGTTCCAAAATATAGTTTTTATTCTTTGAATTTTCAGGATGTACTTTATTTCGAGCTTTTAAAATGAAAATGGAATTCATAAACTCATTATTATATCAAACTCATTTTCTAATATATTATTCCAGAAAATAAACAAAATTAAACAGGGTGAAGTCCATTAAAATAATTTAAAACGACCCAACTTGACATATGCAGCGCATTTTTTCGTTTTGTATTCCGATAGGTCAGACCCACAAATCTTTCTTACTTATAAACATTTACGCTAAATATTGATATTCCAAGGTATTATCAAAATTTTAAAACTCTATTTTGTAAATCCTGTTTTGGTTGAACTAAAATTTATCATTAATTTTTTTTAAAAAATCGGACGTACATAATTGCGAAACGGGTTGCATTTTGTTTAGAGTTGATAGCAATAAAAAATTATTACGTAAACATTAAATTTTGCTTTATGTCTATGAATTGCTAAAATAAACATCTAACATTTAAAACCATGATTGAGCCCATTTAATGCCAAGAATAGGACTACCTCAAAACTATACTCGCGATAAAACCACGAATTGTTATGCATTAATTGTGTGAATTGAGAAAATGTTGAGTCGTATGGAATAATACTTTCCACAAAGTATTGCGAAATAAATTATTGAAATAACAAAGATTTTAACGTTTTTTGCAATTAGGAAATTAATGCCCTTTCATGAATATTGATGAAAGAAGTGCGTAACCAACCTCATTGCGAATGTCTGCGGGAAATGAGGCTGTTGTACTTGTTATTGTTTGCTTAAGAAATTTTATATATATATATATATATATATATATATATATATATATATATATATACACAAATTAGAAGATTTTAACAATATACTTAGTCCCTCAATGTTTGTATTGATGCAAAAAATTCAAAAATCATTCAAAAGGTCGCGAATAAAACATTTAAATTTAAATCTAAGAACAATTACTATAAACAAGATGACATCACAAAATAATAAACGCACAATCGAATGTTTTGCTATGGGATTTTTGCGCTATGTTTTTTTTATTAGATTTTATGATATATTATTGTGTAACATGAGGGTTTTTGTTTGCGTTTTTATGTCGGGTTTGTCTTTATATCGGTCATTTTATAGGCGTGTCTCTTCGTGAACTACATAAATGAAAACTCTTTACGTCGCAGAGACAGTTCAATAAAATTAGAAACGTGCGTATACTCCAAGTAATTGTTCATAAGAACGTCACAGAACGAAAATCAAGACAAACATACAAACATGTCTAATACATCATTTGTCGATCCTTTTGAAGGAAGCAAGATGAGTGTATATCCACTTTTAGGAACTGTGATGACTCTTGCTATTTCACTTAACATTGTCAACTGTGTGGTAATGATTAAAAACAAGGATTTAAGAAAACATAACCAGTTTTTCGTGTACATCACTATCTCGTTGACTGAGGCATTCATTGATGTGCTGTATATGATCATATTCTTTTGGAGACAGGACAGCGTGGAGTACTTTTGTGTGTTTATCTTTCTCCTGTTAACCATAGGTAGGGAAACCATCCAAGTTCATCTACTGTGTCTCTGCATTGAAAGATACTTTGCCCTCTCTGTGTATTTCGTTAATGTTTTTCGCAAAGTAACGTCCGTGAAAGGGAGGCTTGTTATTTTAGTACTTTGTATCATATTATCTTTTGTTGTTTTTGCACCAGTTTCTTTTATTCATGCTAACAAAGATGTGTATTCTTGCGGACCAGATACTTTGTTTGGAAATCATGCAAGGTTTGTTCTTCGTTTTTCTAGAACAATATATTCTCTGCAAGTCTTAGCCATGCTAGGAATATATCTATGTGTAGTAAAGAAAATCCGTACACTTACTCTTCCAAGTTCCAGTAGAGTGAGCTTTTCACGACATGTAGTAATCAACGTCCAGTCGCTTAATTCGGAAAGCAAATCCAAACCAATTTTAAACAACTGTAGTCAAGAAATGAAAGGTGTCAATAGAACTCCCACCAACGTTAAGTCAACAATTATGATAACTAATATGTCCGACTCAACGAATTCACAAACTGTTCAACAAACAATGGCAAATTCAACTACCATGTCTAAACATCCGAATTTCAAAACAGAAAGTATCAAACAAGCTACAAGATGGAAGCCGCGGACATTAAAAATGCTTCGATCCGCCATTTTCGCCACAGTTATTCCTTCCATTCCTATGTTGGCGCTACAGACTGGGGACTATTTTAATCCTAATTTTATGAACGCTTCACTGGATGTTGTCATCTCACTGTGTAACGCACTCCATGCTTTTGTATTTCCGTTGGTATTCATTGTGACTGTTAAACAACTTAAATGTTGTAAGAAAACTGGACATTAAGTTTCGTAAAAAAAAAAATCAAAACTCTCAATGTTTTGACTATTTTTATATGTCTGTGGATGTGTTAATTTGGGTATTGTTACTCACCTACCATGTTTTGCGCGTTCATATGTGCCATTCCCCCTGCATCCAAAATGACTCTGTACCACTTGTTTGTTCATAATTGTTTGTTTGACGTATGCTAGCTATTCGATGTTTCAATTTTTAGCTCAGAACAGGGATAACCTTGTACGATTACGGTTAGATGCCATTATTTACCCTTTCGACCAAATAATTACTGATTATCTTTTTTTTCTTCCGGACTGTTTCTACAACCCTAAAAATTATCACACCAATGTTAGAATAAATTTTGACATGTATTTGCAGCATCGTGCATATTCACAGTTTGCATCGGTGTTCACCCGAGCAATAACTATTTGTTTTAACTTTTCGCTGCTCCGGCTTTTTTAATCAATATCATTGAGGACTATCTGTCTTTTGAAAATGATTTCTGTTCAACGATACAATATATCCCGTCAAAATTTTGTACATAGAATGTCATAACAATAATCAATTTCATATTCAAATATTATTTTGTTTTATGTCCAATTTGCAGAAATATAACTTTCGAAATGACATGGTTTATTGTTTGCATAGCATAACATATTAATATGCTCAGAGCAGTTCTCATTTTTTCATCATTAGCTTTTTAATAATTCTTAAATATATTGAATTATATCTAAAACTTAGAATTCGAATTAATACCTTCTGAATGTGGTGTTATTATGACGTTAGGTAAAAAAAAAAAAGCTTTGTTGAAAGTCTTCGTATTACTTACATTGTTTATTTCTTAAATTTTATGCCTTTGTTTTAAATTCAATTATCAATAAAGAACACTATGACATCTAACATTAGGTACAGTTACTATGGTTCTTAAAAAGAATAACATTTTTATTCCACAGTGAGTCGTTTGAAATCATATGTTTCCTTTGGTTATATTACGTACATGTGCAAGTGTCATTATTCGAGACCATGTTCATTTTGTTTATTTGTTAAACAAATAAATCTAATGACTAAATGTTATAACTTTCTTCACTTTTTATTCTACCTTGTACATCCATTTATATTAATATATCTTAGTTTAACGTCTTCGAAAAGGAATAGCAAACCAAGAGTGAACCGAGGAATATAATAATATCAATATTAGACTCTTGTTGCTATAGCAACAAAGAGGTTTTCCGTTCTTATATACATGTATTAATCTATAAGAAATTGCGTTTTATGAACAAAAATCATGGATATAAAATTTACTGTGGAGGAAATTTCCAGAGCTTACTTTCATGTTAAAAAAAAAACGAAAATGAAAAAAAATCAATTTTTGGTGTACTTCCTGTGACGACCGGAAGTTACGCCGATTCAAACAAAACACGAAAAACATATCTACATACATAGGTTTATCTTTCCTCAAAGTTTGATTGCTTAAGTCTCGGCCAAATCTGAGATCTCTGTGAGACAATGTTTTTGTCTCGGGACCGGAAACGAACAAATGGAATGGCCAAATAAAAAAAGGTAATTCTTGAACATTTTTCCTAATATATATGATTGTTTATCAGGCTAACTATACAGTCAAAGTAAAACAGTTAAACTTAATAACAACTTGATTTGTTTGAACCCTTCCGGATAGAACCGGAAGTGAAGGTTAACAAAATGACACCCGTTAAACACATGTACATCTTCATTTAAAAGTCTATCATCCATAAACATTCCGTGTCTTGATCACTTACAATTTACCGAGATCTTACGGGTACAAAATTTAACAAAAAAGAAAGCTACCTGAGATATTTGAGATATTTCACCGAAAGTAGAATTTATTTGTTTAGTTTACATTGCATAGATGACAAATTTAATCCTTCATACTGAAATGTCAATTCCATGTATAATTAAAAAAAAAAATTAAAAAAATAATTTGTGGAGTACTTCCTGGGACGACCGGAAGTTACGACGAATAAAACAAAACAGTTTAAACACATCTACATATAGGTCTATTATTCCACAAAGTTTGGTTCAGATTTTTATCGTTTCTGAGATCTCGTGAAGACAAGGTTTTTTGACTCGGTACAAGAAACGGACGACCGGAAATTTATTTTGAAATAATAAAATAAAAAAACAACGCCTCGAGGTATTATCATTCTCTTAGATATCATCCCTGAAAATTTCTGGAAAATATATCTGGTCATCTCTGAGAAATTCTACCGACAAAATAAGGGGGAAAATAAGAAGAAAGAAAGAAAAAAAACACTACAATCACTATAAGGTATTACGTTGGAAACGGAAAACCGTTATTATATGTAACCGTAATGCAGAGCCGCTTTCCGATGCGTCAGATTAGCTTTCTTCATAAACAAAGAATTCTCACAACGCTAAAAATGATCAGCCAATTCCATAGATATTTCTTCTGGAAAATAAGGCTAAATTTAGCGGATGCTAGTTCTTTGACGCTGTGTGTTTTGTTTTGTTTTTTACTTTTGCAGTTGTGTTTTTTACACTTAGAAAGAATAGTGAAATCGATTTGGTTGCCTGCATACTAACATTTGCTTTTAGCGAAAAGGTAAAAAAGTTGTGTTTACATATACCTCGTTTATGAGTTATTGAAATGTAAAGATTTTAAGAATAAACAGTTTTTACTGGCTTGAAAATACCGGTAATTTGCAAGAGAATTTAAACTTGACCAGACAGATTAGTTTAAAACATTTCCGTCTTGTAGGAAAAGAAAAGAAAAGTAAAACCTAACCAAGGTTTTGATAGTTTTACAAAGCCTTTGCTTAATAATGTATTTCTATTTGACACATCATGATTACCGAAACAAGATCAATTTATAGTGTTTGCTTGACAGTAAATATACTAATCAATCTTCAGAAGATAGTGTTCGAAAACTAATCGGTCTTTGTATAAAGAAAAGATCAAAGCAAGGGAAAAAGATAAGAGAGCAACATTAAAACATAGCTGAACAATTATTTACTGCTGATCAATCAACCTAATATAACACATGTGTATCACCCCGACATTGATTTTCTACCATGTATTCAGAGATTTGCTTCGGGTGCAGAAACGTTCTCGTCCCCAAAATAGACCTAATACTTACAAACACAGGTACATGCAACAATCGTTCCTAAGCTCAGTGTTTAATGAGGGCTGGATGGTCGTGGCCATTTTAAGATTATATTACTCTCCTTGAAGAAGAGCTCTGCACAAAGATATAGAAAAGTATTCAAATTTTAAAGTTAAAATATTTGGATGTTCTTTTTAACTGAACAAGGATTAACTGCAAACAAAATCATATTCATAATTGTAATTAGATCTAATGAGTAATTAGTTGACTACCCAACCCTCTAAAAAGGGGCATGGTCTCAAGTTTCTTATTCAAGTTTTACTTTTCCATTTTTAGCTGATCGAGATGAAGCCGGGGGAGCTTACGCTATACCACGGCGGCCTCAGTTTATTTGTTTGGAGCAGATCCCATATCTGAATTATAACTGGTTTTAACGTCACCATATCTTCATGGATGGTGCATTTTGTACACTTATGTTACTTACGAACTTGATAGGCTTGAATCGTAAAACTGAGCGACAGCTTTCGGATATGCTGAAAGAGGTTGATGTTTTTGAGCAGGTACAGTGTAAATGATTGCCCTTTGATGACCATATCTAAGTTATAACTGGTCCTATCTTCACTTAATTTGCATGGATGGGGCTATTATGATACTTTTGCACTGAACAGGCTTGAATGCTAAAATTTGAGCCATAGGTTTTGGATGCTGGAAAAGGTTAAGTTTTTGAAGCAAGTTAAATATTTTTTTGAGCAGGTGCCCTTTGATGACAATATTTAAGTTATATTTACCTATATATCTACATATGCAAATATATTTTCTTATATTTTTTGTGAAATTTCAACGAGGCAAGAGGTCATATTTTTGAAGTCACAATGATCATTGCACGAGCTCATGGTTTGACTGTTGCCTTTAAACAGATATAAAACTACGTTTATATTCATAATTCTGAACGATTTTAGTTTACCAAAAGGTAAATGAATAAAAAAGTTCATTATAATCAAAATGCTTTCACAGGTTTAGAATTTTCAAATTTTACAATTTTTTACCCAAAAATATATTTTAAATTTCTAGAAAGGTGTAAAATATAAATCCCCTTTCGGGATTTGAACTCATGACTTACAGATTAGTAGTTTACGCTCTAACCCGTTGCGCTACGCCATTAGGTGTCAGCTTATTAAAAGAAAACACATATAAAATAATACTTGATTTTATGGTTTATTTCTTTGTGAAGTACGTCACAGTTTGGAAGTGTCCCATACCACCTTAAACAAACAAATCGAAATGCGTTTTCAAACGCAATTTGCAAATCTTTTGATGAGGGATGTCCAAAAGTGCGTAGACAATAAAATAGAGGACACAGAAAAATGAAATTGCGGCACAACAGGGTAAAGTCATTTGCACATAATTGGTTGATATCAAATACTGTAAGAAATAAATTGGTGTAAAACGAGCGTTCTATTTAGTAACATCGACAGGCGGCGTTATTTAAAAAAACGAAAGGTATAAAAATCATAAAAATATAAACATTGCGCGGAAAAGTAATTTTGAGATAAAAAAAAATCTAAAAGAAAAGATATATTTCTTGTGTAAGTTGTTCTTTTATATTCACACTAAATTACTTAGCAATAACGGAAATTTAATGATTTTATAGCGCGTTTCTCAACAAGTTGATGTGTGAATTCAGTTTGAAATGGCAACATTAGCGTTTGAAGCGGCGCAGCTGAAACTAATAACTTTTGCGAAGACAACTCCGAAAAAATGTGACAAAATGCTGAAAGACATATTAAGGAAGCAGAGACATTTGGCAATAAAGTAATACAGATCAAGTTTGGAATCTGCTGGTCAAATGTTTTTGAGATATATTTATGACAAAAAAAAAAAAAAAATAGAAATAAAAAATAAATGTGCACGCTTTACTTGATTTTTTTTTAAAAAGAGTATTGTTGTTTTTTAAAACATTTTCCAAAAAATCATAAACAACGTGAAAGGTTTTAAAACGACGTAACGGCTGGACATTTCGAACGTCACACACCTCGCCACCCGTTGTTACTAATAATATTTTCCCTTTTTTCAAGCAGTAGATAATGCACATATTTGAAACATTTTGGGTTTTGCTCGTCAGATGTTTTAAGCATATAGATATTTTTAAGAAAATTTGCAGTAATCAGAGTTTTAAGTCTTGTATTCAGTTTTTCACAACAGTAATTTGGGAACAACCCTATTATGTAAAAGGCGTTAAATTTTTATATAATTAAAACATACGTTAAAATAAATAGGCATTCAAACATATAAAGATGATTTAATCTTATGTACATTGATTGATGTTTGATTAAAAAAAGTAAAATTATATCATTTTGAATTTATTCAATTGACTTTCAAACCAAGAATGAAGGTGACAGATTACATAATAAACACGATCGAATAATCGTTCGCACGGCCAAGAGTGCAAAAACAAAAATGGTAAAAATCAACCCCTTTAGAGGGCTGGATGTTCGGGACCATTGGTAGACTATTTTAAACGAAGAGTTATGTATATAGGTAGAGGAATATATTCAAATTTAAAATCTAAAATATTAGAAATATTTCTTTCCTAGTTAATAACAAAAAGACATCATGTCTAAAATTATAAGGTAGATTTGCTGGTTCATTTGCAGACCATCCAGCTTCTTTAATATAGTTGCAAGGTTTTTTAAACAGTCATTTTTGTAGTTTTGGTTGTAGTCCTAGTTTTTCTTCTGCTTTTCATGTCCTGCTATTTTTTTGGGTCGTCCTGAAGAAGGGACTGGTTGTCTCGAAACTCTTCCAAATATCTTTGTTCGTGCTGTAGGACATTTCATAAATATATATCTATGATTTTTAATCTATTTATTCCCTTCGAGATTATATTTTTTTACTTAAAGACAACATCTCACCTAGCTGACAGGAGAAAGACTGCAGTTACTCCAAAACAAATGTATTGATAAACCACCTTAGGTAACGATCTACAAAAATGATTTATTTTTATTATTTGTATTATTTGGAAATTGAATTTCATAGGGGTTGCCTGGAACTGGACAACGTAATTATGTAAGTGCCAAGATGGCATTTTTGCACCCGTCTAACGCGCAGTTTTCAATAAAATCATATACGTCCTATGATAAACCATTGCCTATAGATTATGAAACCTCTTTCGTTCTTAGAGTTCCTCACCTAATAAGTGAAATATTTACCTTTAAAATTGAAATTTAAAATAAATTAGAAAAATGCAAATTCCTACATTATTATTGATAAAATCCTACCGGAATAAAAATTTTTTCGAAAGGAATTGAAATTACGATAGAATTTAACTAAAAGCCATATAGAATTTTTATATTATTTTTAGAAAATTGCATGTCTGAATTAAATTTCTGTAGTAAATATTGTTCTCCCACAAGAAAACAAATCCTATATGAATTCTAAACAAGAATAGAATTCCTGGGTCCCCCGCCGTTCAAGCAGTATACTAGTATACTGTACTGTGGAATCATTAAATTTCGTGGGGGCCAATTTTCGTGGATTGCTTAAATTTTACAGGTTCGTGGGGACGTAATTTCGGGGACGTAATTTCGTGTATTCTCTAAAACCTACAAAGGAAATATGATTTTATTACCCTTATTTATTAATTCGTGTAGGATGTTAAATCGTGGATGAGCGGTACCCACGAATTCCATGAAAATTGAACCACCACGAAATCTAATGATTTCACAGTATATGAAATTGCAATATTTTAAACAATATGCCCCCTCCAGCTCGTCTTTGTGTGAGCATAAAACATTTGGTATAAATTTTATGAATATCTTAAAATTTGTAGGCATGAAAGCACTTTCAAGGTCAATTTTTGGATAAAACGGAGTCATTATTGTGGTCAGAGTC
>WFKH01003881.1:62169995-62181791 GCA_016163765.1 Magallana hongkongensis
GGGGGGGGGGGGGGTAGTTGTAGTGTAACAGTTGTACTTTTTGTTTCATATATTTGGTCTTGTTTATAAATACTGTATAACAGTTCTACAATTCTATCAACATGATTTTTCTTGCAGCTCTGAACAAGAACTTGAGCATGAAGGAGGATGATGAGACAGAGATGATCTTAGCCTTGACCTCTGACAGAGGTCTCTGTGGGTCGATCCACTCCAGTGTGGTCAAGGCCATCAAGGCCCGCCTGGCTCAGAAAGATGACGCCAAGCTGGTTCTGGTCGGAGACAAAGCCAAGGCCATGCTGCAAAAGTAAGAACATTGATAGGGAAGGGGACTGGGTTTAAGGAGAATTGTCTTGTTGAATTTTCGTGATGTCTATATTCATGATTTGGTTGTAGAAGGGGGCAGTTTTTTATGAGAATTCTATGCCTCAAACAGCAGCCTGAGGAATGGCACTCGAACAAAGTCCATCATTTGATACCTCGTATAGTATATAATCTTGATACAGCTGTAGTGATTTTAGGGAGGTAGAATTCATTGACTTGAGGCAGCCATTTTGGAAGCTACAGCTTCCCTGGTTATAGTTATTTTTCTATTTGATTTTACATGTAGATTATATATTGTTGTCAGTAAGTTTGATCAAACAGGAACGAGTAGTGTTTTTAAAAAAGAGAATTGTTTTCCAACAAACTGAAATAGCTTTACATCATTTGATAAACACCAATGAAGAGCGAATTCTTTGTTTGTATTAGGCTAGAATGGTACTATGTTATGGACTCTTAAATACCCAATATATTTCAATAGACAGTAACAAACCTTATATGAAATACATGTATTGCATCTAAGAGCAATTAAAAAGTATATTTTCAAACAAGCATGGTCATATTTTGGTTTTTTTTTTTAAGCTCAAGGATTTCCTGACAAATGACATACATGTAGGTTTGTTCAGGTGTCATTGATTTATATTTAAATGCAATCGGGTAATCCACAAAATTTGTTTTTATTGTTTTTAGAATCCATGGAAAAAAAGTGCTAGGACATTTCAATGATATTGGAAAAGCTCCTCCAGTATTTCAAGATGCCTCAAAGATTGCACTGTCGGCCATAGATCTAGGACTGCAGGACTACACTAAAGTCACCATGTATTACAATTCCTTTAAGTAAGTACACCAGCAATAGTGTCAACATGTACTACATAATGTCAACATGTATTACATAATGTCAACATGTATTACATAATGTCAATATGTATTACCAGTCAGGGGTGCGACTGAAATCCATCATATTGAAAAATAACTGATTATTGTCATTTCTACTAACTACATAATGTACACATCTATTTATTTTTGTAAATATGACTTGTTTTCATCATATTTCCATTCCCAAGTTAGTTCTTCCAACCCATTTACTTCATAGTACACTATCCTGCCATGATCCCATGTGTAGAGAAGCACCTTGACCCACAGTTGAAACCAAAATAAATTAGTGCGCCCCGTAAAACAAATGAGGTAATTGAGTGCGCCCAGACTTACCAATTTATTTAAAGATGATGATTTCTAGTCATAAAACTGAATGTTGGTAATTACTGAAATCCATCATTTTTAGAATAATGATGAAAAACAGTCATAACTATTTGGAGTTTATTTTAAAATATAGAGTGACCACTGAAAAATGAATATGACAGTATTTCATCATTTTATATCAAATTGGTAAGTCTGTAAGTTAGTAGAAATGACAATAATCAGTTATTATTCAATATGATGGATTACAGTCGCACCCCTGACTGATTACAATTCCTTTTAGTAAGTACACCAGACTAATGTATAACAATGAGGAATGTCGTAAAAAGTCATCTTTTCTTCAAAAGGACCAATTGAAAGTTAACTGTAAAGAAAGAGTGATTCAAGAGTGATAACTCTTGATATGTAATTAAATAAATGAATAAAAGTTTATACTGCCCTGGCTACTTATTCATTACCGGGTAATTGACATGGTAAACTCAATAACCTGGACAATTTGTATTAAGCTGGCTGCTGAAATGCATTTCTCCTTTAATTCAGTTATCAGTTAGACCCTGCTTGTTTTTGTCCTATTGTAATCTGTTGTTAAAGGGATATTTTTTTCAAATACATGTACTAGTAAATATACTAGTCTGTGCAATAATGCTGATTTTTCGAGATTTGACCATAATCCCAATAATTCTTGCAAACTCAAAAGTCACAGATAAAATAAAAAAGAATTTCACTGTGAACAGGTTTAAACAGTAAGTATACTGAACTGATGAAGCTGCAAAGAGATAAACAGACACCTTATTTACTCTCCTACAGGGAAAAATACTAACAACAGTAGTAAAAACATTTAGAATGCTTACTTGATAAAGGTGTGAAAAAAATGCTCCCTCTGAGTAAAATATATAATGATTTTTTCTTTTACCTTACTAGGAGTGTAGTTGCATTTAGAACCTTGAGCATACCTCTGCCGACCAAAAACAACATGACTGGGGCCGAGAACTACAACCTGTATGACAGCATCGACGACGAGGTCCTGCAGGCTTACAACGAGTTCACCCTGGCCACCATGGTGTATTACGGACTGAAGGAGGCCCAGTGCAGCGAGCAGAGCTCTAGAATGACGGCCATGGACAGCGCCAGCAAAAACGCAGGTACGTGATCACAGTCAACACTTATGGCCATGATAGTTGGATGAGCTCACTTTTGATCTCGATCTCACTTTAACATAAGAGATATATACTAGTAAAACATTGAAACTTGAGATCAATTCTACAAGTGAAGGAAGGGTTGTGATCACAGTCAATGCCTTGGGGGGCAAGAACACTTCTGATTTAATGAGTGCTGGTACCATTCCCAAATGGTATGGAAAAAATCCTGGTTCTTTGGGCTATGAAATATAGATGAATTTACTTTTGATCTCAATTTCACTTTTAAGGAGGTTGGCTCCTGAAATAATAGTAATGTCAATCATCCGAAAACCACTTAGATATAAAGATGGGGACCTAAAATGTTCATTTATTTTATTTGTGACCCATGTCACATGCCATTTTTTGGAAATATAGGGCCTCAAACAGAAATGATAATTTTCCTGAAATTTTTGCTAAAATTTGACATAGAAATTGATAATTTGAAGAAATCAAACAAATATTTATAGTTTGAACAATTATATAATTATGATTTTAATACAGTATGAAGTTGAACACAGGTAGTGACTATAAAAGTAAAATCTAAGTCAAAGTTTAAAAATTCTTGCTTTACTGGTGGCTTCAAAGGCCAGTACACAATGAACACAACAACAGATGTTACAAAATTTTGGAGTAATCAAATTATAACGCAAATAAAAAAATTATAGTAATGTCATCTTTCCAAAACTTTCCATACAAATAGACATACATTTAATGTCTCATTTAAAAGTAAAATAAGTAGGGGTCACATTTCAAAAATTTGAGATATAGCATGAAATAAGCTAATTTTAGGCCAAAATTGGAGTTAATTTTTTCTTAACTTCTATGAAATATAAGCTAAATATGCCAAAATATATCGATAGAAATATCAAAATATTGTTTAAATATGTTTTTCAGAATGTCATGAATATATCGTAATACACAAACTATCTAGAAGTTTGGTCTGCGCTGAAAATTAGGAAGCTAAAGTAACAGTACTCTAAAACTAGTGAGTTATGAAAATTGTTCATTTCCTTCTTGAAAACCTTCCGCCACAAAATATAGTCCCTTACTAAACTCTGTAAAAATGTAATTTTTTAAAAGCAATTCTATTCATTATAGTTTACTTGGCATTGTAAAATATAAATATACTACTAGAATTAATATGTGATGCAGAATTTTCAGACTAGAGGTGACCCAAAATGGCTACCCAAAACCTAAGGAGCGAACCTCTTTAAAGGAGTATATATAGTGTAAAAGTGAAACTAAGATCAAATGTGAAGTCATTTGAATATCATGGCCCAGGGGCCAAAGTTTTCTTTTTCTTCTACTGTTTGAAAATGGTACATGTACTAGTACCCATTCACTTGGAAAAAATAGTGGATGTATTGAAAAAGAGCAAATGGGTGAATTTTCAACAAAAAATCTTACTGTTTAAATAACAATTTTTAAAAGTATTGATTTATGTTTGAATGATTGTATTGTTTGCACATTAATATGCAGGTGCTCTTTTTTTTTTAATGAAAAGTGCCAGCTTTCCAACATATTTGCTACTCTGAAAACTTTCTAGCAGATACGCTTTCAACCTGGCCTGGCACAGTTAATGTGTTACCTTTATCTTTAAATTTAAGAGGAAGTGATCCTTACAGTTAATTGTTTAACTTTCTATTCCATTCTGACAAGAATACTTACATTTTTTCCTTGTTTCTATAAAATTCAGTAGCGGAGAGAAAAAATGTTTTTACTTTCGTGACCTCTCATACATGTATTTTAGAAAATATCACTTGTGTATAAGTTGGTGTAATTTGAGACATACAGTGGTTTTATTAATAATCAGGGGCATTAATGTTTGTGAATTCAGTTAAATTGGCAGGAAACGTATATTCGTGGACAATGGTCTTGTCCATAGAATATGTTGTCACATACATGTATCTTATTAGGATTAACGATTGTGTGGATTCATTCAGCACAAGATCAACACAAAAATTGGTGTTCAGCAGATTTTGAGGAATCCACAATATAGAAATTTGTTGTTTCTCTTTTTAAAAGACCTCGGAATTGATTTGAATCCATTTGATAAAACACTTTAATTTTCTGTTTCCAGGAGAAATGATCGACAAATTGACCTTGACCTTCAACAGGACCCGACAGGCCGTCATCACCAGGGAGTTGATAGAAATCATCTCGGGAGCCGCCGCGCTGTAGCGGGGGAACATGTACTCTAGGACACTGGTAACCAATATCACTGGCATTGCATTAGTGACCGAGTTGTGCAACATCATTTATATATCTCTAATTGAACAATGGTGAATCTTTTCATGTGAAAATGTAGTGCTGAAACTGTCTGAGTAAATTATGTTGTTTCAGGTGAATTAATAAATGATATAAAATGATTTGTGGTTGATTTTAGTGGGTTTTTTGTTTGTAATGAAAGTTGGTTGGCACAGATAGGATGGAATCAAGTCATTCATATAATTGGACATGTGATACGGAGTTTTCTATAGTGTGTACTGAATACGATAATCAGAATATGTGTGTGTGTGTCCAGGAATAAGTACATTTTAATATTGATTTTGATGTGTGATAACAATTTATAAATCTTCCGACTTTGGTGAGTAAAATTCTTTTCCAAGAATTATTATGCATTTATTCTTAAACTGGTCAGATAATCCACAATTTATAGAATTACATCTTTCATACACACCAGCATCTTTCACAACTCTATTAAAAAGCGAGTGACAAAGATTTTAAGGGAAAAACTATATTTACTTCAAATTGATTTTGTGTTGCTAGTCACTAGCAACACAAAATCAATTTGAATTATACTCTGTCCCGAGTTTTTGTTTCCACCACTTTTCGCTTGATATTTCGATAATCATAAATACCTTTGTGCTCAAACTACGTTCATCCAATAATATGAAAAATGTCCAGATTATCTGTTTTGAAACGCCCCCTCTACCGCTTCAGGTTTCAATACACAACCCAAAATAGAAAGTCTACGGAGATTTTGCATTGCATCAGCCATGTAATAGCCCGGATGATAACGTTAAAAAATTGTGCGACGTATTCCGAGTGAGTTCCGAATGGTGAAAAGATGTAAACATTTCCCATTATAAATCTCCGTAAGAAATTTGTTTTCGTTCCTGTGAACTTTTATGAGTGAAAACTGATAATGTGTCAATGAAGATATCTTGGATATTTTCCCTTTTATCGATTTCAACTGTATTTCTTTCAGGTATGTGTATTTTTATTAAAAATCATCAAAAAGTGATGGAAGCAATAACTTGGGACAGAGTATAAATATACACTAAGTGTTCTCAACGAATATTTGAAGGTGAGAATGAGAATTTTTGAAAAGTTCGACCGTGTAAACTATTGGACGAGGTGTAAGGCCACTTTTACATAAATTTACGTAGAACATCTCTTTTTGCGAATAAATGTCTCACTTGATCGTCCTCAAGAAAACAAGAGGTTTGTTATTGACTATGGAGATATATGGGGTTGATCAATCTCATAGACGGCGAGGCGACATCAATGAGATTGATCTACCCGATATATTTCCGTAGTCAGTAACAAACCCAATAAGTAATAATAACCTGTCAGTCCAAAATAATGATATACGACCTCTGAGCCCGAAATATTCTGCGGAATAATGATAATAGGCAAAAAGGAGGAACAATGCATCCATGCATATTTATACCAATAATCTATTTAACTTAAACGATATTGTAGTATATGATTAAAGGCCCTGTCACACTAAGTTGCGTTCCCACAGAGAGATAACAGTAGTGTAAAATATCTGGAATCGCTGTAGGATCGCAGAAAAAAATTCAGAAAAATTGTCTACAATTTTATTTGAAATTTTTACAAGTGAAGATATCAAGGCGTCCTGTCCGAAGCGTTTTACGGAGCTCTTGCGGCGTGTAACTCAATTTCAACAGAGTTCTATTTGGCGATTGACTGCAATCTCGCTGAGTATCCGCCAAGCGCTCAGGACGTGCTATGAGTTTTTACCTCGCGTTCATGGCGTGCTCAGTGCGCTGACTGCGTGCACAAGATCTAGACGTTCTTTACTTCTGGATATATAAATTTTATTTGTATATTTGTACGCGAAACAACCAGAATTTTTAACTTTATAACTATCAAATAAATGATAAAAATATTGTTTTTGTAATAATGAAATAAGGTAGTTGAAACATAACATTCGAAATAATTTGAGACAAGACAAAAATAATCTTAGTAGATGATTCTACAAAATAACCGTTATTAGCTGTTAGAAAACATAGATGGGCCATAGTAACATAAGAAAAAAATGGCATGAATTACTATACGTCCTAATGCAGTTTCTGATATAATCGCAAAAGCAACTTTTTTACAGGTATCCACATCAGGTTTGAGAAAACTATATCACTTGCTATTGTACAACAGTCATTGTTCCAGGGTTGTTTTTTTTTTTGGTGTGCTTGATATCGCACTAGAAACACCGTGGAGGCGCGTTATAGAAAAAACGCCAAGAGAGCGCAATACTCGAAGCATCATCTCTTTGGGGTCGCTGTGTGAACACAGCAAAATGAAAAACAACACGTTCAAACGCTGTAGATGCGCAGTGAGAGCGCGATAGAGACGCAGTGACATCACAAAGGACTCTGTGCAAGCGCAATCCAATTATCATTTCGTCTATATTGCGATTATGAGCGTTACTTGAGAGCGCCAACGGAGCTCTAGTACAATGTAGCGCTGTTGGAGACTTCGTTTCTACTGCGTGTTTATCAGAACGCAGAGCCACGGCGCATACTTTGTGCATACTGAAAGTGCGCGCCGTCGATGGCGTTCTAGGCGATCTCACCGTGACAAATGAAGTTGCCGCTGCGTTGTTGCGGCGCTGTGTGAGACTATACTGCGTGTACCTTGGTGGGCGTTTAAATACATTTTTGGGACGCAGCAGGATCGACTTGAGGACGCAGCCCTGGTGTGAAAGGGGTTAAATCCCTGTTCTAGCCGCTGTAGGGAAATAGGACTTGGCGGCATATTAAGTTTTATCTCATCTTTTTGTATTTAACACAATGCCATACAATATGTCAGTGCTAAGGTTGTAATTTTGCACCCGTCAAAGATGCAGTAGACTAAAAAAAATGCAAATTCTATGATAGACAATTAATAACATGTCATATTTAATATGATACATCATTGCCTAGAGAATATATTTATTAAAGATCTTTTGGTGAACTTAGTTTAGTATAGAGATAACCCTATCTTACCGGTGTGTGTTTGTGTGTGTGTGTGTTGGGGGGGGGGGGTGTTATACCTTTATAATCATTTTGTTATAAAATACACAAACTCAGCACTTCAACCACAAATATATCAAGACTCATTTCCCAGAAAATTTGATTAAGAACCGTTTATTTTAACTTTATATATAATTTTCAAAGGTTTTAACATACTATTATATAAAGAAAACAAAATATTTATTAAGTAACAATTTCTCTTCATGAGAAGTTACATGTATATATATCTAGGAATTATTTTTTTATGCTCTATAGAACTTAATAAATTCACTGAAATTATTTATGTACAGTGTATTTGTCTAAATATCTTCATATGAATATATTTAATATATACTTACAGGTTTAACATGGTCAAGTAATATAAAGATATTAAGTTTTTAAAAACAAAGGAAAACAATTTCCGTTATTTCATTAATTTTCGTTGATTAAGTGAAAATCACAGTTTTAAGGATACACAAGTTCTTGGCCAAGGATTCCGTCAAATCAATGTTATTAGATATTGCACTTCAATCAACAGTTAATTTCGTGGATCAATTTAAGTCATCAACGAAATCTACGAAAATTAGTATTCAACAAATATTGAAGAAATCAGAGTAAGCTCAGTAAGCTTGAACCTAGATAGACACATCGGCTGCGAACCGTTTTCATAAAACGTCAAGTTTTGCGCGTCTTACAACACCTGCAACCCTTCACACTGAAAATAAACAGAAACGGGTACAAGATGGCAGGAGAGAAAGCGCTAAGCAGCGTTACCACTGCAATATCTACGGATTTTGTGTCTCCATCAGGTAGAGCCATCAGGACAATCTGCAATCCCACCATCAAAATGGATGGAACAGTAATGCCGAGAACCGCGTTTCTAAGCACCCTGTTGGCTCGCTTCTGCCACGCGCGCTGGTTGGAGGCTTTGCTGTAGTTTGAATTGCCTTCGTCCACCTGTGATCCGTTTTTTTCCGATGTTCCTGAAAGTGTTTGCCCATTTTCTTGTTTTTGAATGCTCGCGATTGCGAAAACTGTTTTAGGATTAGGAATTGCCGATGCAGTCTGCTTCATTTCTATTTGGTGTGAAACGTTCGGTGGTATTTGTACTGTCGTTGTAAAATTCTTAGTTTCGTAGATTTTTTTGGATTGCCTCATTGACTGTTTCGATGGAAACTTTGTGTGCTGGTTTTTTATTTTTCTCATCAGAAACCTATAGATTCCCAGGATAATCACGGCATAAGTTGCAAGAAGAAATCGGGTGATAGCGGATACTCTGCTGTAGCTTATAGATTTACATCCACCCTTAGGATTCGGCTCCGCGATACCATTGGTACTTAAAGCAGACATCGGAATATAAATCATCGAGGCTATCAACAGGGACGCCATCAGATACAATATTCTACCATTTTGGGATCGAAACTTTTGAAAAATAATTTTTTTGTCGGGATAAACAGCGAGCAGTCTTTCTAAGCAGAGATACAGCAGGAGGGAATAGGTTGTCATGCGACAAATCATGTACACGTTGAAGAAAATGTCGCACCAGATTCCACCTTCAGTCCAGAACATCAGAAAAATTAGCATGGATTCCACGATAATCTCATCGATACTGATGGTCAAGAAGATGGCCCGCTGGTGGTTGTTTTTCATGGCTTTGTCTGTAGAGATGATGGCACAGACGATCAAGTTGATGATGATGGCGAGAGATAACGTTCCTAGAGCAACATGGCGGTTGACTTTCAGGACAATATTTTCATAGGAGTCTTCAGTAAGGTTTGTTTTTAACTCCGTCTGAACATTTAAGAAAGTACTGTTTTCATCCATTGTCATTTTTGTTCTCTACTTTGTAATCCCACTCGCTTTTTCAAGCTTATCGATTATAATAATTCCATTCACGAAAATTTATACAACACGTTTTTTTGGGCTGAACAGAATTGCACCAATCAGTGTTTTGGGTTTTCATCAAATAAAATTCACTGTACATGTATTAATGTATTTTTTTAATTATAATTCAGCACTAGCCTCGATGCCAATTTATCATGATCAAAAGTTGTCGAAAATGCATAAATATTATGAATAAGTATTCATTTGGTGTATTTCCCTTGTTTGTAATAAAGTTTCTTTTCATCAGATTTTGATCAGAATTCCAAATTAATATTTATAATATTGTATTGAAAAAGGTTTTTATGGGTAACAGTACTCTTTATTTCGCAGTTTATCCATTGAATCTCAATCAGGAATCTCTCATTTAATATGTTCATTTACATTGATAAGTCACCTCTGGGTAATGACCTGACTTCTGAAATCTGGCTTCTATCGGGCGAATGAAACACAAATTCACCTCTGATTTTAGAGGAATCATGATGATACATATCAACCTTGCTACTCGGACAACAGTTACTACATTTATTTACATACATACAATTTTACAGGATTTTTTTTAAAAAGAAAGTCAAATAAAAGGTGTTATGTGCTAGTTTATTATTTTTCTTTCACATAAAGGACACAAAATAGAATATTTAAACTTGACAGAAATTCTGTGGAATCATCATTGTTCGTTGGGAACCAGTGTTCCTGGCTTTCGTTGGTAAACCCTGCCCACGAATTTACATCCCCACAAACGTATATAAAGGCATTTGTTTAATATTGCAATTGGTTAAAATTATACTGATTACACTACCAACGAAATTATGTCACCACGAACCAGGGAAATTTTGGCTACCCACGATCATTGACCCCCACGAATAAAAATGATTTTCAATATACATGTACGGTTTCTTTCTCAGAGAGAAATGATAATGACATGCATGAAAAAACGATCTCTTTAACAGACGCATGCTTGCGTAGTAGCTGACGGTCTATCTCTTCTGTATAGACGAGTTATTTGTCTTAAATCAGCACATCCACATAATGTTAACTCACAAAGATAAAAATCGGAAAGTGTTTCCAGTGTGGTACATTTTATAACTAGTCAATGTCAATCATTCTCATCGATCTTCAACTCAGTTCTACTGCGTAGTAATATAATAGATCAGAAAAATAGGACACAGGTCTAAACTCAAAGAAAAAGCAAGTTCTGTAGGTTTAGGGTTTTACCACATCACAATTTTTCCGTAATATTATGATATAAACTATCATGTTCTTAAATTACTCTGTGATTTTTTTATGTCTACTTCTGACTCAAAAGAAGGATGTTTCAAATCAAGCTGTATCATTCGGTTTCCAAGGTATCGTTGAAATCAAAGAACATGACTATATTAAATGAAATGAATCCAATTTTGCAATTTTCTATTGAACATGGATCGGATTTAAAAGGCCCAATGAGTATTTTCTTTTTTTAATCTCCATAACTAGTGATTTTTTTTTTTATGTACATGACTTCTATAAGATATAATTTGAGATAGGATATTAGTTTGCATTCGTATTTTAATTTGCGAGATGAATTATCATCAAAAGAAAATGTATGAGACACTATAAAATATACACGTATACATATCTAAAAAGGTAATTTTGAGTGTCTGCTTTTTAAAACCTTAGGTGTGGAGGTTTAGGCTCTGGTACATGAACTTTCAGCCCTGTTTGAGCAGTTGATCCGACAGAGTTGGAGCGGGATGGATTGTTGCCTTTGAAGTATTAATTGTAATACTTTGTTGCATTTTAGGTAGACCGTTAGTTTTGACTCCTTGGGAAAATACACTCCATGATTTCTTCCTCCAGCTTCTGTGTGTCTTACATGAAAATATATGTCTTATTGAGTCTTTATTGACACTCTTCTGATTATTTTATCGGTATGATTTTGTAGACCTTCTTCAAAAACGAATATTGAAATTTTGTTATGTTGCGGGGGGGGGGGGGGGGGGGGG
>WFKH01003881.1:62191298-62208276 GCA_016163765.1 Magallana hongkongensis
AGAGAGAGAGAGAGAGAGAGAGAGAGAGAGAGAGAGAGAGAGAGAGATTCGAACTCGGGATGTACGGATCACAAGCCCGAAACTTGGCTATGGAGTAAGTTACATGTTGCTGTCGATAAAATCCTTTTAATAAAACGAAATGTCGTTTCGATCAGAGGTCAGCCATTTTGTGATGATGTGTTATTCCACTTTAATTTGTTAAGTGTTATTTCCCGCGCTTGCGCGGGATGTCATCTAGTTATTTTTATATTAAGGGTTTTGATATCAATTACGTAAACTGCAAATATATTTTATATAAAGTTTCTGGTCCGCTTGTCAATATAAATACATGTATAAATACTTGTACTAGTACTCCGCTTTTAAATCTCATTAATCCAAAACCTATATAGTTGTCTTCAGTTTAGCACTCATGTGCATATGACAGCTTTGTAAAAGGATGTGCAAGACCGATTAAAAAAAACTACTGATTACAAAAATAATCGCTGCAAAAATATTTGTTTTTCATTATTGAAATTTTTTTTGAATGAGTCCATTCATACAATGGTCATTCTATTGAGTTAACTTACCATTCGAAACCAATGCTTAATCAGAGAACTATGCGTACAGTAATATTCTAAATATATGCTTCAAATTGCGCTACGCGTACAGTATGAAATAATAACTCATGATATTCTGAGGATTTTTTCTACTTTCATATGCAATGACATCAAACTCCAGGTCAGATTACTCTCTAGAGGTATATATCTACCTCTACTGTCCCCTATTCAGTCGTAATGATTGCATTTCGTACATGATAATGATTTCAATTTTGGAATGTGACTGTTAAAATGTTCATTGAAAATCATGTTGCAAAAGGAATACAACTTTTTATACTTGTGCCAGTTTATTATCCATAACGTATTGAATTAATAAGGAAGTTTTTTTTTTTTAACATCCATTTATCAATTCATTTGATTAAAATCTTCGACTGTTCGCAGAGCTACGTCTTTTATTTGTTTATTCGCTTCGACAAACAGCGCTACTTAAAACCGTACACTTCCGTTCCTACACTGTGCATGGTAGTATATTCATTTTTATAGCGCGAAGAATCAGTGGATCGGTAAATAAAGTTCCTTCCGTGATCTTGTCTTAAATTTGTTGACTTAATCTTTATAAGACACTTTAAACATTTAGATAAATTTCCTTCCATGATCTTGTCTTAATGTTTTTTACTTCATCTTTTTCAGACACTTTAAACATTTTGTTTAGACATCATTTGTTTGAAGAAACTAAGAGAGAGAGAGAGAGAGAGAGAGAGAGAGAGAGAGAGAGAGAGAGAGATTAACTTACCACATTATCAGACTTTTATTACTTTTTTAAACATTTTACCTGTAGTCAATTAAAACATGGTTTTCAATTATATGTATATGTATCATCTAATTAATTTCTTTTGTCTTTTCACACCCTTATAGTTACCACAGTTACGTATACACTATATTGTCAACGTATACCCTCTGTCCTGGTAATGCACATAAGCGACCTTTAATTAATTATCTTAAAATAATGGTAAATCTACCTATAAATTGTTAGTATATTAGTATATTACCATACGATCCTGATCTACTGAAAATTGAACAAAGCACGAGCTAAAAAGACAATTTTAGTTGTGTAGGACACTATAGTGGAGACATTTTTTTCTTTCTCAGTTCAGGGGTGTATTCTGATTAGCACAGGTGTGAATGCCTGCAGGGCTTCATTTACCCTTGTTTACCTGTCTGCTAATCAGCTGCTAATACGTATACACCGGAATAGATTTAAAAACAATGGGACTAAATGGTGTGTGCAAATTATTGTCAAAGTACATGTACTCATGGTTTTCCTTTTTTCAGATTCTTAAACAATTTGTCAAAATCTAATCCGCTATCAATATTTAATATTCCACAAAGTAATTTAGTAATACGGTCATACATGTACCATACGCAAATGGCCCATTGGATTATGTAAACAAAGACATCTACATGAGCGAAAAGTAATAACTTTAAGAGAAATTTTAAATAAGTGACAACGGGTAGGACCTTTTCTTATAGGGGAAAGCCGGACCTTAAATGTTAACATTAAAGGTCCGGTCGGACCATTTTACGGGGCGGACCTTAAATTATACGACACCGGCCGCGGATTTCTGTTCACTTGCAATTAATAACATTATATCTTTGATATCTTCCAATTCGCAGTAAAAAGGGAAATAAAAATTAGAATTTGGAAATTGTTGAATTTGATAATGAGAATTAATCATCAGTTAAAATTGTCACTACAAAATGTATTATTTAATTTAGCGTGACTTCGTAAATTCAATGGTCCAATAAGCCGCTAATAAACATTAAACAAACATACTAAAAATTCTTCTTAGGCGGACTTATAAGCTATTGAAGCTTTATTTTGCTATTCAAGGGAAATTAATAAAGGTATAACAGGAACTGGTTTAAGGAAAAAAAAACGTGATCTATCGTAACATGGCTGCTTAAACATGTACATTTTACATTCTGGCTGATTTGCTGGTTTTAATGTGCAATTATTTATTTGTTTAGATTCACAAAATCAAGGTCTACACACCATGTGCTGAGCTTGATCTTTGTAGAAGTAATTCACTGTATTTTTTTTTATATCTATTTTACAAACATTAGGGAGTAGCGGTGTTCCCAACCGCTAACGGACTACATGCCCTGAAGGCTTTTACACCTGCCGAAAATAATCCCCGCCCTGACCTGAGATTTACCACCCGGTGAATCTCAAGCCTTTAGTTGTTAGCATAATTATTTAAGTTTCAATAAATTATTAATTAAAACATATCATTTCTACAATTACGGTATCCCTAACAGTGTGTCTTGTGAGTCGGCGCTGTTGAGTGAAAAAATTGATTTATTAATAGCTGAAACTATAAGACATGTGTTTTGAATAATTGAATTGAGAAAAGAGTATTGAAATTCAATAACAGAAAAGGCTTAACTGTACAGGGGATTTCAGGGGCATGTACAGGAAAATACAGTGGCTTACAGGGAATGACAGGGGTGTACAGCGGGTGACAGGGGCTTACAGTGGCACACAGGGGATGTATACAGTGGCTGACATGGGATTACAGGGTGTACAGGAGCTGTGTACAGGGGCTGACAGGGAAAAGTTAAACACAGGGGGTGACAGGAAAAGACAGATAATTTTCATACGGACAGGTGTTTTCAGAGCCAGTAGTGTTATAAGAAATAACATAAACGAAAAGTAAAAATTGTACGTCTTTGACATTATATACACAGAACAATGCTATCCTCAGGGTTATTTTTCTTAATTTTTGATTGAATCCATTGTACCAAACTACAAAAAAATTGTATTACTCCAAATATATAGCAAAATTTGGTGTATTTTGATATTTTGAGATGACCTCCACTAAAACCACATGGTAGAATTTAGTATTCTACACATATAAGGTAGGAAATATTACTAATCACATATTACAATTTTAGGAAAAACGCAATTGTAGTATTTTTTAAATTTGCTTCGCAGACAGGAAAATGACCAATTCCTAATATATATTTCTATAGTAAATGTACCTGTATTTAAAGATGACCGCTAAAGCGAACCAGATGGTAGATTTTCTTGAAACTTCGCAAATAAACTAGAGGTGGTGTAAATAACATATGGTCAAAAATAAAGAGTTTTGCTATAATGGTAGTTTTTCCGCAAAAACCCTCCAAATCGGCCTCCTTAATTTGACACAGAACATAATGTATCATTCAAATAAAAATTTATGTCATTTAGGTCTTTCAGGTCTTTAGTACGGTAATTGGATGTTTCTCACCTTAACATGTGTCGCCTCGATTAGATGCGTAATGATGCATGATGTATGAAAAATTAAACACGTAAATGTATTGTATATAGAACTAAATATTTATGAAATAAATATATTTAAAAGTTTTTGTTCACTAAAAACGATTACTTGAAGTGCATAGCACAGTATTCGATTAATATTATTATTAATACCATCGATAATTTGAAGTACATATTAAATATTTCCTGATTCAATACCATAATAATTATGTAATTAATTACACAACCACTTAAGTCATTATCAATCATCAAATACTATTACATATAGCTTTGACGACAAAGAGGTCGACTCAATTTGGGGAGTTGAGCAGATAATCATGACAATGGTGAGACAAGTGAAAATTAAGAAACCAAGCTTATTGGCAACTTAATCTGAAATGACTACCATTCTTTAGGTGAAGAATCCCATAAGCACAGCAACGTCAGGTAAGATTGGAATTAGTTAATTTGTTAAATTAAGGTGGGTCCCTACTCAGCAATTTTTCTAAAGTTAGTACGTCCCTAACACAGGCAGACATACCAGGAAGTACTAACAACTTTTGGAATCGCCATGTTAGATAATCGTTAAGGTTTGTAATTATTAAATCTCCACACCAGATAGACTGAAAATATATGTAAAAAGGACCTACAAGATATTGAGACTGAAAATTAAAAAGAAAAAACCTCAATGTGTTCTCTTTTCAGAATCACTGAGCATGGACCCCTCGCCTAGTGCCCAGGATGTGTTACGGTGTCATCTCTGTGAGACACCCGTCCCCCCTTTGTACTGTGACATTTGTAAAAAGCATGTATGTAAAGCTTGTGTAGGGGATCATTTCTCAGATGAATCCACGGCACACAAAGTGGTGCCATTTAAAAATTGGGGATCAGCTACTACATGTCAAAAACATTCATCCAATATATGTGAACTTCAATGCGAACAATGTGACATTCCTATTTGCTTACAATGTATATCATCTGGAGAGCATGAACAGCACACAAAAGTTAACATTTTAGAGAGTTTTGACCGCAAAAAAGCAGTTTTACAAAGAGATTTACAAGAATTAGAGGAATCTATTGATCCAAAATACCGAGAGATTGCATTAAACATCTCAAAACAAAAATCTGATCTGAATAAAAACTCCGAGAAATTGACAACAGCTATCAATAAACATGGAGAAGACTTACACAGAGAAATAGACACCATGATCAATAAACTGAAATTAGATCTGGATGAAATGCACTCCAAACATCTCGTTGTCCTAATTAAACAAGAAGATGATATAAATCACACTATTTCTGAAATCACAGAAAGCATTTCTTATCTAAAGAAGCTATTTTACTCCAACGATGTCGGCCTTGTCTTTGCCTACAAATCTAGGAATGCTGAATTCAGAAGATTGCCACCAAAACTCACAGTTTCCTTACCAAGTTTTACCGCTCAGAAAATCAACAGAGAACAGCTTTATCGGCAGTTTGGTTCTCTGTCAGCATTATCTATCAAAACAGAAGAACATGGTTACACAATGGATTCTTCAGCTGCTGAGTCCTCTCCCCCAGAAAGACCGTTCATTGATGTACCACAGATAATCACTGCTATTAACACAGAGTATGAACAATGGAAACTTTGCCATGTGTCCTGTCTCAGTGACCAAGATATATGGACTTGTGGTCTTGACAAGGTCATGAGACTTTACAACCTTCGGGGGGAACTAATGAAGTCAATCCAAACCAAGTCAAGAAACAATCCATGGGACATAGCAGTGACAAGGAGTGGGGATCTAGTTTACACTGATGACAATGATAGAACTGTAAACGTAGTGAAGGATACACAGATACAGACAGTGATTAGACTAAATGGGTGGAATCCTTACGGTGTCTGCAGTACCTCCTCTGGTGACCTCCTGATTATCATGAGCAGTGATGATTATGAACAAGAAAAAATCGTGCGCTACTCAGGCTCCACAGAAAAGCAATCTATTCAATTACATGGCAAACATCTTTTTTCATCTGGTCATTTCATTAAATACATTTGTGAGAACAGGAACTTAGATATCTGTGTGTCAGACCTTGATGCCCGTGCAATAGTGGTTGTCAATCAGACCGGGAAACATCGGTTTACCTACACTGGTCCTCCCTCTACTGCAAGGAAACTTTTTAAACTAAACGGCATCACAACCGACAGCCAGAGTCGGATCCTGACAGCAGACAGTATCAACAACTGTATCCACATCCTGGATCAGGACGGACAGTTCCTCCGCTTTATTGATAACTGTCACTTACAAAGCCCATTGGGTGTATGTGTAGACACCAAAGACTATCTCTTTGTAACTGAAAAGGAGACAGGTAAAGTGAAGAAAATCCAGTACTACCAGTAAAAACAAGTTTGCGAAAACACTTTTATATAAACATGTTTGGAGGAAGTACATATAACATATAAATGAGTTAATGTATGCGTTTGTATATATAATTGTATATTCATTGAGTCTGTGTACATATTATTCAAACTGTTTATTTCGCTCTTCTAAATTCTGTGTCAAATTCATGTATGTCTTTCATGTAAACAAATTGTGTTCGATGATACATGTTCACGAATGTCACATAACAAACATATATAGTGAGTTTTATTAACGGAGTGATACCACATCATCATTAATTTAAGGCAATATTTTCATCAAAATTTGATGATTGTTTCTATTTTATATTTGAGTGAAAGGATGATGAATAATGAATTAAAGAAAGAAAGGAAAAAAATATGTTCACAATATCATGCATGTGATAAGAAGTGAAATAAAACATTGATCACTGAAAATAATTCATTGTAATAGAGTGTCTACATACAACCCCCCCCCCCCCCCCAATCCCGAACCCCCTTCCCTCGAAATTAGTGGACCCTTAAATTTTTTTAAAACTATTATTAGCGTCACAGTGTGAAATCATTTTATCCTACTATTTTCGCGAGTCTGTAAAACAAACTATTTAAGCTTCATATTTATAGGTTCAGTCCCATATTAATAAAAAAAAATGTTTTGTAAAAGGTCAGGAAATCAAAACAACATTATCAATAAATACCTGGATTATCATTTTTATATACAGTATAAATTATGAAAGGGAGGTAATTTATAGAAATTGCATTGCATATTATCGATGGTAGATAGGTGTTTGCCAAATTATACAACATTGTATTTACCTACTTTTACTATATGACATGTTGTTATTAAGGTGGTATGGTACACCTCCATGTTGTGACGTACTATTTATCGAAATAGACAATAAAATCAAGTGTAATTTTATAAATGATTTCTTTCTCGAAATTGTCACCTAACAACGTAGCGCAGTGGGTTGGAGGGTTCTCTCCGAATTTGTAAGTCATGAGTTCAAATCCCGCTGGGGATTTTAAAAAAAAATTACCTTTCAAAAACACTTTAAAACGTGTTTTTGGTTAATTATTGTAAAATTTCAAAATTCTAAACCGGTGAAAGTATTTAAATTATAATGTACTTTAATCCACATTAATATCGACAGGTGTCCCACACCACCTTAAGTTTTTTTTAAAAGTAAGTTCAACTAGTCTCTATTCAATGATACACAGGACTTTACTCCACATGAGAAGAAAAAAATGTTCTTAGAAAGTCTTCATGTTTTTAACCAAAACTGTTGGTACGAATAAGTTCATTGTAAGTTGATTTTATAAAGATTCAGATACTTTGATTGTGTAATTTACTTCGTAAATATTTCTTTCAGATGTAAAATTGTAAAATTGTAAATCCAAATTGAGATTAGGTAAGTTCAATGAAAAAAAAATCTAGCAATATTTTCCAATGCGTCTAGAACTTTTTCAAAAAATCTTAAAATGCTTTAATTTAAAAGAAATATTTATTGGGTTTTTACGGAATTAAAGATTTATAGAGGCGAGCAAAATACTTCTTTTAGCAAGTATGTTGCTCAATTTACTTTAAAAATTATATATAAACTTATATGCTGTACAGCATACAAC
This sequence comes from Magallana hongkongensis, assembly GCA_016163765.1. Classification (NCBI taxonomy): domain Eukaryota; kingdom Metazoa; phylum Mollusca; class Bivalvia; order Ostreida; family Ostreidae; genus Magallana; species Magallana hongkongensis. The sequence goes on from WFKH01003881.1 coordinate 62,199,130, forward strand.
AACATACGTTATAGTCGGTTGTTATACGTCCTTATAGACCAATCAATTAGAAACAAACAAAATAAAGTAATGCAACGTTAACAACCAATATTGCGTAATCCCTTCAATACCACTGGAACAATTAGTTTCATGCAAAATAAAAAGTCTCCAGAAATGATGATGGCTTTGCAACTTATTGCTTCAAAATATATTTTGGTTTCAATATAACATGGAGTCTCTATCAATCACTACCTTCAGTAACTTGTTTTCGAGTGCTATAAATCAGTTTTAGAGTCAAACATGAATAACACATTGGACAACTCCAGTAACTTGATCAATGAAGACGACTGAATACTAATGTCAAGCGCTGACCTGGTTTTGTACAAACTTTAAAAGTACATGTAGTCACTTACAAATATGAAATATAAAATCTAAATTAAATATGAAATAGAAAAAAAAAAATTAAAGATAATGGGCGTACAATATAGTAAGTTTGCAGAAATCATTTACACGAATCAATGGGTATTTAAATATCTATAACATCGAAATGCTAAAGACTCGAACGAAAATTGATTACTTAAATATTGTTATTACTATCTTCAAAGTTGAAGTACATGTATATTCCTACTATTAAAACAACTTACTTGCTTTCTAAAGAGGGCAATACAAGGTTAACTGAATTAGTAGCTATATAGGAAATGTTAGTGCAAATATATTTTAATGCAGTAGGTAATATTAGTTATAATGAATATTATAATATAGTTACTAATAAAAACAGAAAATTTTAACGTGCATATAACAAATATGATAACGACAAGTAGAAATGTATTGTTTGGTTATACCAATATATATTTAAACACGAAATAGTTTTCAAAGAAAGAAAGAAAACATTAGTAAAATAAATAACCCAAAACAATACGTTTTATAATTAACTAACCAAGGACGAATCCAGTAAGACTTGCTAGTTATGTGATGTAAAGTAGTATTTAAAATAACATTGCCCTATATCTGGACGTTGGTTATTTTCCTTCCAAAAATATATTTAAAAGTACAATTGTTGTCCTCTCTGGGTCATCCCTCAATCTTTTCAAAGCAGCATATCTATGTTGAATTATGTAATCTTTACTCGTTTTGACTTCGTGAAGAGAAAACCTAGAAGCGGTAAAATCATTTAAAAGCAGCTGAAAAAAGAATTTTGCCTCAACTGCGTCGTGCTGCTGTATTCTGACCCATATTTTGATTAAACATTCTACATTTAAAAAAATATGTTTACCAATTCCACATCCCAAAGAAAACAAATAACGATTATAATTTGTAAAATGTGCAAAAAATCGATAAAATATTCAGACCACCTGTGCTCCCAGATTACTGCCTTATATACATCTTAAGCACCCACTTTCTGAGAAAAAAAAATCAAGTGTACATTGTATAAAGAAGATCACTCACCACTGATCCCAAAATACCTGCCCAGGACGTGTGTAACAGTGTCATTTTTGTGATAGCCCGGTCACTTTTTTGCTCTGTGAAATTTGTACCACATACATGTGTACAACCTGTGTAGTAGATCATTTCTTGGATGAATCCACAACACACAAAGTGGTACCATTCAAAAAACTACTACAGTATGTCTAAAACATTCATCATGTGAACTCTACTTTATATGATATTCCTATTTGTTTACAGTGTACTTCCTCTGGTGAACATGACCAGAATAAAAAAAGTCGACTTTTTTTAAAGTTTTAAATGCAAAATAGCAGTTTTACAAAGAAATGTACAAGAGCTATAAAAATATATTTACCCTAAATACCAAGAGATAGCATGTAGTATCCCAGTACAGAAAGCTGATCTGAATAAAAACTACCAGAAATTGACAACAGCCATCGACAAACGTGAAAGAGACTTGCATTGAGTAATGGATACCATGATCCAGAAACTGAAATCTGATCTTGATGAAATGGACTGTAAACACTAGGCTTTCCTTAAAGAAATCAGGAATATAAAATAATACGCATCATTTCTGAAATTAGAAAGAGCATTGCTGATCTGAAGAAATTACTGAACTCCAATGATGTCAGCCTTGTCTCTGCCTACAAATCCAGGAATGCTGAATTCAGAAAATTGCCTCCTAAGCTCACAGTTTTCGTACCAAGTTTCACCCCTCTGGAAATCAGCAAATCAAAAATTTCTCAACAATTTTGTTTTTTGTCAGCATTATCTATCAGAGCAAAAGAACATGACTACACAATGAGTTCTCCAGGCGCCGAGTCTTCTCCCTTGGACAAACCGTTAATTGATGTACCACGGATCATCACAGATATAAATACTGAGTCTGTAGTATTAAGCAGTGTATCCTATCTGAGTGATGAAAATATAAGGACGTGTAGCAATGACATCATGAGACTCTACAACCTTCGAAGTGAACTAGTGAAGACAACCCAAACCAAGCCAGAAAAGGCTCCATGATTACAAGCAAACAAACGTTGTATATTACTCTGGCTCCACAGAAAAAGAAAGAATCTAGTACGATGACAAAGAACAACCTCTTTTTTCATCTGGTGTTTTCCTTAAATACATTAGCGGGAACAGGAACCATGATATTTGTGTGTCAGACTGTGGACCCCTTGCAGTTGTGGTGGTCAATCAGGCAGGGAAAACCCGATTTAAGTACACTGGTCCTCCTTCTATTACCAAAGGACCATTTTTACCAACCGACATCACGACAACCAGAGTCGGATCCTGACATCGGACATTAACAACCATTGTATTCACATTCTGGATCAGGACGGGCAGTTCCTTCGCTACATTGACAAATGCTTTTTGCAAAGTCCATGGGGTTTATGTTTGGATACCAGAGACAACCACTTTGTGGCTGAGAACAAGACCGATAGAGTGAAAAAATCCAATATTGCCAGCGATTGTAATTTGAAAAATAGACTGAATATCTCAAGGATAAACATTAACTTTTCAATCCACTTATCCTTTGGGCAAGTAAACTCAAACTCTGACTTGCCCGAAGGTAAAAATTGGTAGATCAAACAATAGGTTTTTAACCTTAATTCAAATTAAGCGATAAAACCAAACTCACTATTAATTACATATTTTGTTTCATTATCGCTGGATGCTTTTGGTTAATTTCTTCCCTACCATATTTTTATTTTAACAAAGAAGACTAAGAAGCCATTCCTTGTGCGATCGTTGCTCAGGAGTTCAGAAGAAGTCGTACCCTTGAGAACCTGTACCCTGGAGAACTCGTACCCAAGTAATAGGGTACAGGTTCTCGTACCTGGGTACGGGTCCTGTAAGGGAACCCGTACCCTGAATAACTTTATCTTTTCCTGTTTTACTGCACGCAGATACAAATCCAGTTTACATATTTAATTGTTATATTCATTCCAAAGGAATGCCGAATTTTAGTTATAGCTTTTTTCATTGTTCATTAAAATGTAGCAAAGTGTTTATATATGTATTAAAAAGCAATATATCCATATTATATTTATTTATTATGATAATAAAAAAAATGTTTCTACACTATCTTTTGAACAATTTATTGAGTTGTAACTTGATTAACGGCGTTCTTTACACGTAATTGCTGGATTATTTGAAGTGACTTAACAATTGTGAATTTTGTGTAAACAAATTTAAAATCAGTAATAGTTTTAGATCAGTATCGAGTTAGAAATCATATTGAAAAAAAGATATTGCGTACAGAAAACTATGCCTGAAATTCGGTTCTTTATATAGCAGTGCAAAGTTATGTGGAAAAAATGTAAATTAATAAAAATATTTTGTTAAATACATACTGTAGTTTTATATAACCTATGGTGTTGACAACGTAAACATATTAGCTCCACACATGGTTAGTGAGCGAGAGTTCTTGGCCAAGGATCCCGTCAGATCAATGTTATTAGATATTGCTCTTCAATCAACAGTTAATTTCGTGGATCAATTTAAGTCATCAACGAAATCTACGAAAACTAGTATTCAACAAATAATAAAGAAATCAGAGTAAGCTCAGTAGGCTTGAACCTAGATAGACACATCGGCTGCGAACCGTTTTCATAAAACATCAAGTTTTGCGCGTCTTAAAACACCTGCAACCCTTCACACTGAAAATAAACAGAAACAGGTACAAGATGGCGGGAGAGAAAGCGCTAAACAACCTTACCACTGCAATATCTACGGATTTTGTGTCTCCATCAGGTAGAACCATCAGGACAATCTGCAATCCCACCATCAAAATGGATGGAACTGTAATGCCGAGAACCGCGCTTCTAAGCACCCTGTTGGCTCGCTTCTGCCACGCGCGCTGGTTCTAGGCTTTGTTGTGGTTTGAATTGTCTTCGTCCACCTCTGATCCGATTTTTTCCGATGTTTCTGAACGTTTTTGCCCATTTTCTTGTTTTTGAATGCTCGCGATTGCGAAAACTGTTTTAGGATTGGGAATTGTCGATGCAGTCTGTTTCATTTCTATTTGGTCTGAAACGTTCGGTGGTATTTGTACTGTTGTTGTAAAATTCTTTGTTTCGTAGATTTTTTTGGATTGCCTCAATGACTGTTTCGATGGAAACTTTGTGTGCTGGTTTTTTTTAATTTTTCTCATCAGAAACCTTTAGATTCCCAGGATAATCACGGCATAAGTTGCAAGAAGAAATCGGGTGATACCGGATACTCTGCTGTAGCTTATAGATTTACATCCACCCTTTGGATTCGGCTATGCGATACCATTGGTACTAACAGCAGACATTGGAATATAAATCATCGAGGCTTTCAACAGGGACGCCATTAGATACAGTATTTTACCATTTTGGGATCGAAACTTTTGAAAAATAATTTTTTTGTCGGGATAAACAGCTAGCAGTCTTTCTAAGCAGAGATACAGCAGGAGGGAATAGGCTGTCATGCGACAAATCATGTACACGTTGAAGAAAATGTCGCACCAGATTCCACCTTCAGTCCAGAACATCAGAAAAATTAGCATGGATTCCACGATAATCTCATCGATACTGATGGTCAAGAAGATGGCCCGCTGGTGGTTGTTTTTCATGGCTTTGTCTGTAGAGATGATGACACAGACGATCAAGTTGATGATGATGGCGAGAGATAACGTTCCTAGAGCAACATGGCGGTTGACTTTCAGGGCAATATTTTCATAGGAGTCTTCAGTAAGGTTTGTTTTTAACTCCGTCTGAACATTTGAGAAAGTACTGTTTTCCTCCATTTTCATTTTTGTTCTCTACTTTGTAATCCCACTCGCTTTTTCAAGCTTATCGATTATAATAATTCCATTCACGAAAATTTATACAACACGTTTTTTTGGGCTGAACAGAATTGCACCAATCAGTGTTTTGGGTTTTCCTCAAATAAAATTCACTGTACATATATTAATGTATTTTTTAAATTATTATTCAGCACTAGCCTCGATGCCAATTTATCATGATCAAAAGTTGTCGAAAATGCATAAATATTATGAATAAGTATTCATTTGGTGTAAGTTCCCTTGTTTGTAATAAAGTTTCTTTTCATCAGATTTTGATCAGAATTCCAAATTATTATTTATGATATTGTAATGAAAAAGGAAGGTTTTTATGGGTAACAGTACTCTTTATTTCGCAGTTTATCCATTGAATCTCAATCAGGAATCTCTCATTTAATATGTTCATTTACATTGATAAGTCACCTCTGGGTAATGATCTGACTTCTGAAATCTGGCTTCTATCGGGCGAATGAAACACAAATTCGCCTCTGATTTTAGAGGAATCATGATGATACATAACAACCTTGCTACTCGGACAACAGTTACTACATTTATTTACATACATACAATTTTACAGGATTTTTTAAAAAAGAAAGTCTAATAAAAGGTGTTATGTGCTAGTTTATTATTTTTCTTTCACATAAAGGACACAAAATAGAATATTTAAACTTGACAGAAATTCTGTGGAATCATCATTGTTCGTTGGGAACCAGTGTTCCTGGCTTTCGTTGGTAAACCCTGCCCACGAATTTACTTCCCCACGAACGTATATAAAGGCATTTGTTTAATATTGCAGTTGGTTAAAATTATACTGATTACACTACCAACGAAATTATGTCACCACGAACCAGGGAAATTTTGGCTACCCACGATCATTGATCCCCACGAATAAAAATGATTTCCAATATACATGTACGGTTTCTTTCTCAGAGAGAAATGATAATGACATGCATGAAAAAACGATCTCTTTATCAGACGCATGCTTGCGTAGTAGCTGACGGTCCATCTCTTCTGTATAGACGAGTTATTTGTCTTAAATCAGCACATCCACATAATGTTAACTCACAAAGATAAAAATCGGAAAGTGTTTCCAGTGTGGTACATTTGACAACTAGTCAATGTCAATCATTCTCATCGATCTTCAACTCAGTTCTACTGCGTAGTAATATAATAGATCAGAAAAATAGGACACAGGTCTAAACTGAAAGAAAAAGCAAGTTCTGTAGGTTTAAGGTTTTACCACATCACAATTTTTCCGTAATATTATGATATAAACTATAATGTTCTTAAATTACTCTGTGATTTTTTTTTATATCTACGTCAAAAGAAGGATGTTTCAGATCCAGCTGTATCATTCGGTTTCCATGGTATCGTTGAATCAAAGGACGTATTAAATGAAATGAATATAATTTTGCAATTCCCTATTGAACTTGGATCGGATTTAAATTGGTCAATGAATAGGTTCATTTATTAATTTCCATTACTAGTGATTTTTTATGTACTTTAACATGACGTGTATAAGATATAATTTGAGAAAGGATATTAATTTGCATTCGTATTTAAATTTGCGAAATGAATTATCATCAAAAGAGAATGTATGAGACACTATAAACTCTACAAGTACACGTATACTCATCTGATAAAGTACTTTTGAGTGTCTGCTTTTTTTTTTCCCATAAAAACCTTAGGTGTGGAGGTTTAGGCTCTGGTACATGAATTTTCAGCCCTGTTTGAGGAGTTGATCTCACAGAGTTGGAGCGGGGTGGATTGTTGCCTTTGAAGCATTAATTGTAATATTCTGTTGCACTTTAGGTAGACTGTTAATTGTGACTCCTTGGGAAAATGACCTGGATAAACTCAATGTTTTCTTCCTCCAGTAATTCTTGGTTTTTTGGTTGTTTTTTGGTTGTTTTTTTTTTTGGTTTTTTTTTTGTTTTTGGTTTTTTTTTAATATTTTTTTATTTTTGTCTTTGGGGGTTTTTTTTTTTGGGGGGGGGGGGGTTTTGGGGGGGGCAAATGTGGAGGTAGACGACTTGCACCACTATGCGTCTAGATAGTTGTTCTTTGTACGTGTAGTTTAATATCATTCTTGTAAAGTATTCTATATGTGAGTTCTGACTTAGACCAAATGTTCCTGTTCATTATGGATTTTGTTTACTCAGGGTTTGGATTTTCAAATTTGGATTGTTATGAAGTTCAATTCCATAAAAAAAAGTTGTTCTTAAGGTCACGATCTTGTAAAGGTGCCTACAGGTTTATGAATTTCAAGATTTAAGTTCTTTCAATCATGCTTCATAACAACATCTTTGTTTGATTTGCTGTATCGGGACTTAAACGTTTGGTAAACACAATGGAAAATCATGCTTTAAACTGTCATTTTCTATGAAATATAAAGGAAATTAGAAAGAAATCTCGGAGTTTTGTCCATATTTGACGAATGAAGTATATCAAGAATATCCACAGTCTCTCCAAAAAACGGCCTTAAACAAGCTCTTGGCCTCCTCTTTAAAATAATGCCAAATTAAATATAGGTATTGGGATTACTTTTTCCGTGATTTAATATAGAATGTCAAGAAATTGTTTATTTTCTACATAATTCCTTCAAAGTCGTAAAGTAGGGGGAAAGATGTATATTAAATTTTAATTCCCATGAAACAAGTCTTACATTTGACTTTGGCTTGTCCTTAAATTTCTATTCACTGATTTCTCATATAAATTAAGATTCGATGTGAATGTAACAATGATCAACACTGAAATGTGAAATGGGTTGTTTGTTTGCGTTTGTTTGACATAAGAAAGATCAACAATAAAATAAGCAAGGGGTCATTTTTCCAATTTAAATTCTGCAATAAACCCGGGTTTTTTTTCAAAACTAACTTGACAGCAATATACGATAACATTTGCATAATTTGATACACATGCATAGTTAAATACTTTTACCCAATAGGTACATGTATATCATACCGAATAAGTTGGATATGTACAATGGTGGAATGTAAATGTACATGTAAAACGTGTTATTAAGGAAAAAATCAAGATGATCGTCTGTCATCATATCTAAAGACAAAGAATAATTGTTATACAATGTCCACAATCTGAAGGTACATGTAGCTATCATTGTAATGCGTTTTGTTGTAATTTGATACGTGTAGATATGGTAAATGTATGTAGATGTACAGAATTAGATCATGAAATGTAGGACGCAGCTTTAGAAAGACCTGGCGAGCTTTCTTATTTTTGGTTTGAACAAATCAATTTTTTTCATAATATCAATTAAGCTATAAGAAATGACAAGTAATTATGGGTTTGAATTACATTATGATCTACACGATGCGTGATTTTATAAGAGTTTTTTCAGTCCCCGGCTAATAATCTAGTTCCCGTTCAAATCAAAGAATGAAATTGCCAAAAGTTGTTGAAGTCGTGTTGGGTCAAAACGGAAACCTCCTTTGCATGTCCGTATTTCTACCTATAAGGAATGTACATGTATGTATTACTGTTGCATAATAATATATTTGACACTATAAATGTATACATAATTATCTAGCTAGGTAAGGGATATCTAACTTTTTAGAGTCGTTATAACGAAAAACATCGGACTTGACATAAACTAGATTTGATTATTCTTCATGTTTTATAACGTTTAATAAAAACGAAGCTCGGGTGAATTAAGCATGCGATTCGAAAAATCAATGTAGATAAATTCACAGAAATATTTTTAAAATCCTACATTTCTTTTGCAGCAAGAGAGAACATTTTTTCAATTTCCTGATTATAGTATGCATACCTTTAGATACTGCTTTTGTTTCAATCTTCGTGTACCTCTATCTATCCCCCTCTGAGGTTTTTTTTAATGTTTTGAAAATATCTCTCTCTCTCTCTCTCTCTCTCTCTCTCTCTCTCTCTCTCTCTCT
>WFKH01003881.1:62208286-62237528 GCA_016163765.1 Magallana hongkongensis
CTCTCTCTCTCTCTCTCTCTCTCTCTCTCTCTCTCTCTCTCTCTCTCGGGTTGTCTTGTTTGTCTGGGTTTCTGACCTCTGGGTTCATAATTCAAAACATACATACATGTTCATTGTTTCAGTCAGATTGTACACGTCAAATAAAACATTACCTATACGGCATAGACTTTTAATTCAGACTATTATAATAGTTTGACAAGTGGGCTGGGGAAAAAATGGGGCTTTGTAGGTCACGCTTAAATGCTTTTGTAATTGTATTCTTGACTTTAAACCCCCCCCCCCCCCCCACACACACACTACCATCATTTTGGCGCGTGAGCACGCCGCTGCGCTGTGAGAAGCAACTTTGGGGCAGATCGAATGTCGAATGTTCCTGCATGCTTGATTGAGTCCAGAACAACAGCAATGGCAACATGAAATTGAATTTTACTCTGATATGAATGTCTCCCGCCTCATAGTACCGGTATTTCCAGTTTTACAGATAGGTAACCTATAGGTTCTGCTTCTTTATCTTTTTATAGTTGGCCACCAATTTATCTACTCTACGTCTTAATAAGTAACAAATGGGGCGAGAAGAGAGGATTTCTGTAACGACCTTCAACTATTCATTTGTTTTTTTATTTTTTATTTCTTTCTCTGTTCCCTCCCAATTAAAACTATTGTTTTTAAGTTAGCCAGGATTTGCTTCTATATTATTTTTAATCTATAATTTCAAGTTGACCGATTGCTCCCAATTGATTTCCACCGTCTCCCGAAAAGCTGCAGATAGAAATAAACGACTCTTTGACATGAAGGTTTGTAGACTTTCCTACAAAAGTTCCTCTATATTTTCTTGTTAGACTAGTTTAATAGAAAACATAGTTGTCTACAAAAAAGGGTATTATTGCGAAGTCAGTGATGACAGATTATATCATCCTAGAATTATGAATATAATGTTAAGATGGTGGAAATTATAATTGCCAACTCAAATACATGCATGCATTATAGGTAGCAATGGTTCGGTCTAACCATTGTTACAATACTCCTATACTATAACAAATTACATACTAAAAAAAAAATATTTTTATTAAAGTGCCTTAAATTTGGTATCAAATCACCGCGTACGCACTCTAAAAAAAAAACCAAAACAAAGTGCGTTAACATATTAAATTTCAACCAAATATGTTAAATCAAATTAATTTTCCATTCTGTGAGAATTGTAATAACGTGATTGTCGCTAAACTGTATTATTGAATAATTTTAAGTAATTGTCTAGTCATTTAAAATTGATTAGGTATTGTGTTTTAACATATAAGTACATAAAATATTCTGTAGAATGTCGGAACACCTACAAAAACCTTATGTACTCTTTGAGAGATATATCTTTGATTAAGACATGTATTAAAAATGAAGAATACTAACAAATTGTCTGAAAAATAATAAGTCTAAGTTATGATACCAGCAGAAATCAAATTTATTTAATTTTCTATTCTGTAAGAATCGTAAAAACGCGATTGTCACTGAACTATAATAAGTTAATAATTTTAAGTAATAGTGTAATCATTTACAATTAATACAGTAACTGTGTTAAGATCTAAGTACATTAAATATTCTGTAGAAAGTCGTAACACCTCATAAACATTTTTTTCTTAGCACCCCCCCCCCCAACCGCATGGATAGAAATGACACTTAGAACACACAATGACAAAAACATATTCACCATAGAAAAATACTGTTTGCATAAGTTCCTATTGCTAAAGTGCGGCATGATCTGATCATAGCGCCTCTATGGTCAACAGTACTACAAATCATAGGCGGTCACATGATATCATTTGATTAGAAAATAATTATTAAAGATCTATACGTGTGACATTGTTATATCGTGCGCATTTTACTTCTGCTGATTTATATCCCATGTTTTAAAAATATGTTAAAAGAATATTTTAGCAACCTGATCACCACATAAAAACATACGTTTGAACGAAGATGGGGTTAAATCCCTAATTCCGCCACCACTACTTATAGCTTATCACATGATCTCGCACAGGTAAACAAACCAGGAATATCGACCGCGCATATCAGACGGGCATATTGTGCACTATACGGTCCTGCCATGGTCCTGTGTGTTTAGAAACATCTTGACCCGGAGTTGAAACCAAAATAAAATAGTGCAACCCGTAAAACAAATATAAGAAGTTTCTCCGCTTCATTGCCAACTGTCATACACAGAGTTCATAAGGTATATGTGTGGACACCAAAGACAATCTCTTTGTAACTGAGAACAGGTCATGTAAAGTGAAGGAAATCCAGTAATAGCAGTAAGCAAATGTGCTAAAACACTTTTATAATGTCATGTATGCATTATTTACGTATTACATACAAATGATTATTTATGCATTAATTTTGTACTTTTAAATGCACATTCATTGACTCTTGTAAATACATGTATTAATGTGTAAGAAACTGTTTATTTCGTATGTAAAACTTATGTATCATATACCTGAATGTGTTTTTTTTTTAACATATTACTTTGAAATTCAGTTATAGAAAATATTTAAATTGTTAAAATATTGAATAATTATATATACAGTGGAGCCTCAGTTATCCGGACGCTTTCGTTCCTAAGTCCAATCGTCCGGATAGGTGAAGCGTCCGGATATCTGAAATGTGTCTATTGTTGTCATGAATGATAATGTATTTGTATACAATGGCTCCCAGTGTTGATACTGTGGGTTTTTTTGCCATTCATACTAAATAGCAACACATAATAGAGTTGTCCGTTGATATGAACATTTTAAGTATAAAGAACCCCGCTTTATATTATTATTTTGTCATGAAACATTAACCAGACTATAATGATAACTGAATCTAGCTAAATTCTTTGTGTCCAAGTGTGATATGTGACCTGGCATTTACATGAACGTAATGTTTTCAACTACATGTATCTATTTCTAGAAATACCAATTTCCTCAATAATTGATTCATTTTTAAAATTATTTCTATTCTTAAAATAAAGTCAATTTTATTAATAAGCATATTTTTTATTTGAAATACGGGGATGTTTAAAAAAGCGATGGCACTTGACAGGTGCACAGGTTAAGATATCCAAGCCACGTGCTGTGAGGCGTGACTAATCCTGTCTGGCCAGCACTGTTGGTAATTTTGAAAGTGATTTGGGAAGTTAGTGTTTATACAAGCTACTCATGAGGGTGTAGCACGTATAAAAAGGTGTGAAACTCATTTGACAGGCGTAATCTTTTGTATTGAACGGGGTATCATCAAATTTTACTGTCCGGTTAAATGAAGCAAGATTAGTAGTAAATCAGTGTTTTGTGGTAAAAACAGACCGTCCGGATCCGGAACGCGGAATTCCTGATAAATGAGACAAAATAACGTATAAAAAATCTGTTACCAAATAAAATCGTCCGTAAACTGAAGCGTCCAGTTATCTGGCGTCCGGATATCTGAGGCCCCACTGTATGTGCAAATGAATTGTCCTTTCCAACTATAAGTCCACATCGAGGAGCTGCATTTATATTTTTTATAACGCAATTGGTCTGTCTGTATCCACGGTTGACTCACAGACTCTCATATAGCGAGTTCTCATTAATCAAAGTACGATTATTTCTCGTATATATAGTGAATATTTCTTGTAAAAAACATTTCAAGGTATTTTAGTTTTTTATCAATATTTATTTTTATCAATAATATTATAAAATGTTATTTATTATTGTACAGTAAAAATGTATCCAAATAAAACGAAAGTTTTTGGTTTTTATATTTATTTGTTTAAAACTCAATGTACAAGGAAAGATAATTCTTCCTAACTATACCTTGATATATGTACCTTACTTTTGGCGTATTATGACATCATAAACGTGTGACGTTAAGACTTTTCCTTGACTTTAAAGATCATACCATAAATCAGTGTTGAAACCACTATAGAATACATGTGGTTTTTCTCCCTAAAATTGGTGCATTTAAAACATGTCTTATAATAAGTAAATAAACACTCTTTCGTAGAAAATCCAGGGGGGGAGGGGGGGGTCTCTAGGAAAAAGCATAATGGGTAGGGACTTTCCTGCTATTTTAATGCAGTATACAATAAAAAATTTTTTTAAAATTCTTAATAGCATAATATATAGTTTTATCTTTCGAGTACATGAAAAAAGGTATGTAGAAAAAATTTAGAAATTAATTTTGTGAGACTCTAAAATAGAGGAAGGTGACTCCAAGAAATTCCGGAATTTACGCGTGCAGAAACTTAAAAATTAAGTAGCGGGTAATATAGCTCTTCAAAAAGCGGGCGAATGTACCCTGAAAATACTATAAAACGACGCCTAATTAAATTACTTAGTGTAAATATTATTAAGAAATGAATAATTTTCTTTTGCCAAATAGAAACAATAATTGCGAAAAAAAAATGTTTAAGCTCACATGCTGGCATATAGCAACGGAGAAAAGGGGGGAGGTGGGTCCCTCTTCACATAATTATGTTAAAATAAAGGTACATGATAGAATAAATGATCATGCCCCTCCTGGATTATGATTTTGAGGTTTGTCGAAAATGCTGGAACTGCCTTAATTAAATAGCTTCGGAAGAGTCCCAATATCTACTAAAACGTGATTTCTCAACCTTAGGATTGTCTAAGACAAGGTAAGGTGATGTCCTTAAGTTAGGAGAAAGCTATGGCTGTTCCTAAATTTAGAAGAGATTCGAAAAAAACAGATTTAAAACTAAGACGTATCCGAAGACGTACTTAGGACACACCGAAGTCCTAAGATATACCTTCGTGAACATGCCTGCTGACTTCTGAAATTTAACTTCTATCGGGCGATTGAAACACAAATTCACCTCTAATTTTCCTCTTTTAACGAATCATTATGATATCTATCAACCTTGCTACTCGGTTCCTAAGATATACCTTCGTGAACATGCCTGCTGACTTCTGAAATTTAACTTCTATCGGGCGATTGAAACACAAATTCACCTCTGATTTTCCTCTTTTAACGAATCATTATGATATCTATCAACCTTGCTACTCGGTTCCTTCCTTTATTTACATATGTATAATTTTACAGGCTTTTTGGAAAAAAAAAGTCAGAAAATAAAAGGTAATATATATTAGATATTATTTTTCTTTTACAAAAAAGACACTTGACAGAACATACTGTGGAATCATCATTGTTCGTTGGGAATCAATGTTCCTTGCTTTTGTTTGTAAATCCTGCCCACCAATTTACATCCCCATGAACGTATATATAATTAAGCATTTGTTAAATATTAGATAAAATTATTCTGGTTAAATAAGTATCGAAATTATGTCCCCACGAACCAGGAAAATTTTGGCTACCAACGAACATTGACCCCCACGAGTAAAAATGATTTTTCAGTATACGGTTTCTCAGAGAAAAATGATAATGACATGCATAAAGTAGCGATCTGTTTTTTTTGAAACGCATGCTTGCGTAGTAGCTTATAGTCTAGCTATCTCTTTTGTCTAGACAGGTTATTTGTCTTAAATCACTATATATCTCAGAAAGATAAATTCCTTTTAAAGTATTTTCAATGTAATAGATTTAACAGCTGGTCAATGTAAATCATTCACATTATTTTCATTCGTTTTGAACTCAGTTCTACTGCATAGTAATCAATAAAACAGAAAAAATTGGACTCTTTATGGAACAATTTTGTACCCACAAAGTAGGAGGAAAGACGGTTCTCCATTCTTGCATAACCTTGGAAAAAATGTCACATTTTTTATTGGAAAGTAAATGAACCTCAACACGTGACAAAGATGTTTACATACGCACAACTGCTGCAATTTTAGCAGTTATGGAAGTATCAACTGGCGCAATGTGTAGAAATTTATGTCTTATTATGTAATATTTTTTAATTCAATAACCCAGATAAAAAAAATCATATTTGTTGAATTTACTATATATTCACAATAAAAAGATATTTAAAAAAAATAATAAGAAGAAATTATCGTGTTTATCACATAAGAACTTAATAGTTTTAAGGCACAATCATAACTATAAGTGTACATTTGCAAATATGCTTTCTTATATGAACCGATAGAATTACGAACACGTTTGATGGTTGAAATATTGTAAACTTTAAAAACAGGGTTATTTAATTCTACACGATTTGCCTTTTTTCAAAAGTAAATATACGCGGGAATATGAACTTGGTTGGTACGTGATCAGATCTTCTAAGAAGCCTCTCGGGCTGAACAGGGTTTGATCAAGCGACTATAACAAAGTTCATATTGATTCCGATGAACATTTTAACATCTGTTTATTTCTTAATTAAATTGCTTGATACTTTACAGAAAAAATTGTATGATCTTTTTTTTCGTATTTATAATTGATTATTATAATATCCAATACTAGTAGTTGTGGATCACTTTTATTTACATGAAATATGCATTTGATTCTAAATGATACTACATTTAACTATAAACGACGTAGAAAATGACATAATATCTGTACATAATTGAAACATACATTTAAACAACAGCTGAAACGAATGGTTTAATATTTTTTTTCATGGTTTTTATGTTGCTTGTAAATAGCACGAGCTTACCGAACAAACATGATAAAAAATTATCATTTTTGTATGTAATTTTCTTATGCATGCTGCATCATATTTGCTTTGTAAATCAATTTTATTTATAGTTCAAAATTGTACTCCACAATGCTGACGAGATTTTCAGTTTAACATAAAACAACAAAGAACGAAATTTGAGATACATGAGTATATAATATGTTGAAGGTAAGTGTAGGGTCTTTAATTCATATGTCAAATTAAAGGAGATTAATATAATGTGTCTTGCTTATCAAATGTATAAGAACATGAGAAGATGAAAATTCTGTCTGTCTGTCTGTCTGTCTGTCTGTCTGTCTCTATGTTTGTCTGTCTGTTTGCTGTCTGTCTGTCTCTTTTCTCTCTCTTAAACTATTCAATCAAAACTAAGGATTTAAGTAGCTACAGTTTATATGGGAATAAAACCGTAAAAAAGCAATGCATACATATATCTTCTTCGATTTTCAAAATATGATAAAATAATAAAATACAATTAACAACATCCATTTAAATTGTTAAAAGAAAGATTTTTTGGGGGGAGGTTAAATGGTTACATAACTCCCCGAACTAAAATCATAACGCCACATTCTCTATTCATACAAATCAGACCTGTGAATATTTAGGGAGGTTTCTGATATAAATTTCCCTTAACATACTCAAACACTCTTGCGTGTATGCTGTGGGTATTTGTATCGGCTAAGTAACCAGATACTTGGCTGCATATTGATTAACAAAATAAGCAAAGGAGGTAATGAATTTGCAATACCAAAAATGCAACAAGGTTTGAAATTGAGTCTTTTGGTATATTTAGTTATGGATGTGTATATTTTGCGAATAAGTTAGGAAAATATACAAATAACATTTCGTTTATTCTCTCTTGCTCAGATATTTATCAAATGCAAATCATAACTCATTAATTATGCACCTACCTACATCATCACGATATTGTATTGACCATTGTTTATGGCTAATGTCTGAAACCAACAAACAAATATATTGTCAGATGAAAAATGAAAACATTTTTTAGTTAATATAATGTGTCTTGCTTATCAAATGTATAAGAACATGAGAAGATGAAAATTCTGTCTGTCTGTCTGTCTGTCTGTCTGTCTGTCTCTATGTTTGTCTGTCTGTTTGCTGTCTGTCTGTCTCTTTTCTCTCTCTTAAACTATTCAATCAAAACTAAGGATTTAAGTAGCTACAGTTTATATGGGAATAAAACCGTAAAAAAGCAATGCATACATATATCTTCTTCGATTTTCAAAATATGATAAAATAATAAAATACAATTAACAACATCCATTTAAATTGTTAAAAGAAAGATTTTTTGGGGGGAGGTTAAATGGTTACATAACTCCCCAAACTAAAATCATAACGCCACATTCTCTATTCATACAAATCAGACCTGTGAATATTTAGGGAGGTTTCTGATATAAATTTCCCTTAACATACTCAAACACTCTTGCGTGTATGCTGTGGGTATTTGTATCGGCTAAGTAACCAGATACTTGGCTGCATATTGATTAACAAAATAAGCAAAGGAGGTAATGAATTTGCAATACCAAAAATGCAACAAGGTTTGAAATTGAGTCTTTTGGTATATTTAGTTATGGATGTGTATATTTTGCGAATAAGTTAGGAAAATATACAAATAACATTTCGTTTATTCTCTCTTGCTCAGATATTTATCAAATGCAAATCATAACTCATTAATTATGCACCTACCTACATCATCACGATATTGTATTGACCATTGTTTATGGCTAATGTCTGAAAAAATATAATCAACAATAATTATTTTAAGTGAAGAAATGAATAGAGTTTCTAGTTTTTATATTTTATTGTTGTTTTCAACGCTAAAAAAATCTTTTAATAACACATTGGAATTACGTAAGAACAGATTAACAGAGTCTTCGGGGATACTTTTGGAATGTTTACATTTGAAAAAAACCAGTAGAGTATTAGAAACTTAATATCTCACTGCTAAACAATGACCATTTCTTTTTAAACAAATAAAAGCATATATCCGAGAAAAGATAACCGAAATACTGGACCCTATAAGTAATTTCATGCACAGCGACCTAGATTCAAACTCTCTCTCTCTCTCTTTCTCTCTATTTTGAGAAGGGTTATGATTCAGTAGAATATAATTTCATGTTAAAAACGCTAGAAAAGTTTAATTCACAAAATGATAAAATTAAAACGCTTTATAATGACCCTGTCTATATTATTAAAAACAACGGTGGTATATCGAAATCATGTTCAATGCATAAAGAAATTCGACAGATATCCTCTAGCCGCTCTTTTTTTTAAACGTACGTCAGCCAAGACTGTAGGTGCAAAAAGAGGCAGAGTGACGCACCGCTTGGTCGGAATTTCAATTGTTTAATTTTAATTTGTCAATCTCTGCGTCTCTCAATACACTAAACAAAAAACCCTTATAATACATCACTTTACAATATTTAAGAATTTAACATTTAAGGAGGATACTTATTGATTACAATAAAAAAATTAAGTTAACTTGAATTTATATGTGACGCGCCAAGCAAAAACCTCCCTTATCTCAATTATGACGTAACGTTAAAATACGCGTCTACAAAATTATCACAACAACGTAAACGCTGTATAAGTATTCTTATCTGTCATGTGTTTCACTTCGTGTTCAAGCATCAATTACAAAGCTATGAAGGAAATTCTTCTAAGCCTTAATAAAGTTTTGCATTTCTAATGATTTTCTTTAATCAAAAATAGCGTAATTTAGAAATAAATAAATTAGGGCTAAACAAGTGTTGAAGTATTTGTCCTTTTAAAATAAATTGATCTAAGTTGTGCGAAATAAGAAAAATGTCGGGGCTTCCAAGCTAATTTTTTTTTAAATATTAAATCACTACGTTATTTTCATTCATTCGTTCTTAATAAAATATAACTAAATTTATTAAAATACTAAAAACATTTATTGATTAATTGATAAACTACCATAATTCAAATCATGTTTGTTTTTTAAGCAGACGATCCGATCTAAATGTCGGGCGCTTTTTCTCATTTTCTGTGATCTGGAAAAAACGATGTAATTTTGATTTAAAATATTCATTTGCAGCTTTACTTTAAACCAACAAACAAATATATTGTCAGATGAAAAATGAAAACATTTTTTAGTTCATTTTTTTTTTATTAAATACAAGTAGTTGGGTTGTAGTAAACGACACCCAATATTACAAGTGACACGAATGATCTGTACTTCAGTTTTTACTGTAGCAATAAAAAAACAAAAAAAGAAACTATTACATGATACATTATACAGCTGTACATACATGCATACTGCATGTATACACTCTTGATAAGTTAAATTCAAGCACTGAACTAAAAACTATACACGCATTTCTAGAAATAACTTTCAACTTCAATTCCCTTATAGTTGGTTATGGCGTCGCTTAACAGAACAAAAATAAATCACCCGCGAGATACACGAGTTACGATGTACAAAAGCTAATCATAAGATATAAAAATCATCTCTGAGTCATCTTTTCTGAAGCATTCAATATTTATGCATTTATTACACTCAAAAGTCCGCGTTTCGGGAATAAAATCCCAAATTTTGATATTTAGAAAAAATAAATGTATTCATGGTATGGAAAATTGAACTCCTTTTTTTCCTGCTGTGATAATGTTAAATTGTTCATTTTATGGTCAGATTCTTTCTAAAAAATACTTTCGCTTATTTAGTATCATTGATTTCCCCCCGAAATGAAAATAAAACAAATTTCTCCTTGAGAACAAATTGTTCTGTCCTTCCTCTTGGCAGATGCACATGCAAATAAACTACTCTAAATTATTTATACTCCCATTGTTTTGATTGTACTGCTTAAACTAATGTTTCATCAATATTCATTCAAACGATATGTGCACTCCTTTCAAAGAGGAAAATACATTGTATTATACCTTTAAACATCCTCCATTTTCATTCTCCTGTTTCATGCCAATGGAACCCATGAAAATACAATAATTGATTTTAAAATTGTATAATATGTTCTGTACTTTCACAGTCGTAGGAGATAAACTAGGTGCATTGTTACATTGTTATAATAAAATGTCTTTCGTTTCTGTTTTTTCCTATCAATTTTTATTTCTATAATCAATTTGAAAAACGCAGTTAATGTTTCTACGTATTTTTGTCGATGTTATCCATCATTTAAAAAAAATAACAGAAAAACATCAGACGAGAGAGAGAGAGAGAGAGAGAGAGAGAGAGAGAGAGAGAGGGAGAGCTATAAAAATGAATATATAACATGAGCATGTACAATGTACATCACAATTTTAAACATGTATTGTAGTTATAGAAAGAAAATGGTTTTTAAAATTACACAAGATATAAAATTGTATTTTTTTTTTTTCTTTTTGAAAAAGGATAATTGTTTTCATCGCAAGGTTATACAATGTAAACAATTTATTGGCAAATGCCATATTTTTTTTTACAACCAGAAGTGGATTTCTTTGCCGGAAATATGCATGGTCTGTAAAAATCATAAGTATAGAAATTCTAGATTGGGTGAAATGGGACCTTGTATGCAACCGTTCTTTGAATGATGATCTGAGCTATATTCTGCCTTTTTTTCTGCATCACGGTGTAGAAATATTATGTATCAACAAATAGAAAATTCAATTCAGCATCGCAGGACAATTTTCCGTAACAATTCATACACATACGATCTTGCCAGGTATAGTCATGTTTTCTTATGGCTTTGAAAACATTGAAAACAAGGATGATGTTTAATCAATGAAGACCAAAAACTAAAATCACTTGTTTTTGACTTTTTCAATGTTCCTATACAAAAATGGCAGGTTATACAGCTATTAAAGATTATCTAGAGGACTAAGGCTGAATAGGTTCTTCCGATAATTCTCCAGAACAGATATAGGGGCCGAACAATATTGCGCAAACAGACCAGCAGACTACGTTACATTTAATTTCTTTAGAATTCTCATCTAAAATTCTAAAAGCATTTTTTCTTACAAATTCAAAACACATTTATTAATGACTGCATAACAATGTACCTTGTACTTTTAATATAATGCAGTTCAGTTCTATGTATTCCAAGTAATAAATTTGCCAATATGAAATGATAAATCGGAAACAGACACTTTAACATGTACAGATGTATCCAGGTAATATGCAACATAAGGCTGTAAAAAAAATAAATTCTAAACTTTTTTTTTCTTTTTTTTGGGGGGGGGGGTGGGGGGTAACTATGCGGGAAAAGCTGTTAACAGATACATCGAGGGGTGGTCGGGCGACGGAGAACAATCATGTATTTCACTTTGACTTCATGATAAATTTTAGTGACAGTAAGGCGGTTTCCATGAATTTTTTGAAATCTGATGTGCGACACTTTGATCATGATGTGCGACCTTGAGAGATTTAACCAGGAGGTCTTACACGTATACTGCAGATATATGCTTTCACAACCGAATCAGATCTTTTGTGACCAATCTGTGGAAAGATGTTACTATTGTACTTGTTCATTGGTTTAGAACGAATAATGAAACTTTTAAATTGGCTAATTTGTAAATTATTTTGAAACATTACAGTGTAACATGCGCGATCCAGAACATTTTGCCGAGGGATGTCCGAAGGATATCTATACGTAAGTTGAAAGAACTTGTTTCCAATCCTCTTGTGTAATTACACAATAAAATATGTTCAAATCATCTCTATTTGTAAAGGAGTGGGAAGGGGGGGGGGGGGGTCAGAGGCCTATTCTTGGTAATTTTACCATATAAATTTAAGAAACTTGAAATTGGGTCCAGACCCCCCCCCCCCCTCCCCCCCCTTCCCCTCCGCCTGATTTAATCCTGTAACACTATCTTAGGTTTTAAGTATCTGATAGTATGGATTATTATGCTTCCTGTCAGTTGTTTACTGTGTATTACATACTCATCTACGTTTGCATACTGGTAGTATACAAAGGGTTTATGTAGCGTAAGCAAACTTTGCCAAAATATAGCACGGCGAACGTTTTGTAGGAAATATTAAGCCTCCGGCTCGTGCACTCTGTATCAAACTCTGACTACTTTTTAGGCATAGTACATGCACACCACAATACTATTATATAATTATGAAATGACATGTGTTTATACCGTGTTTTGTATACATGTATTATTTACATCATCTTCAAGAAAAATGCAGAGATTTAATTTATATATTATTTGAATTTTTAAACATTTGTACCATTCCATATCTCAAACCTTATTATTCATTGTTTGAAATACACTGAATCAAAATAAAATAGTAATATTAATATACAGGTGCTGTTATTAAAATACCTATAGTTACTAATATAGCAACAATTATTTAGCCTATATTTGCGCGGTCGACGTCAAAGCATATACTTCTTCATTTTAATGCGCTTTTGCAACACCTTAATAATGCAAGAGATGTATAATGCTGTATAGCATTAAAACCAGAAGGAAAAGTTCTGTAAGAATCAATAAAAACTGAAATTGTCAAACATTTTAGTTAAGAGAGGTTTTTGCTTGGCGTGTCACATATATGTAAATATACTATTATATACTTTAGTAGAATTCCAAGTTTATATAGCAAATTAGAAGACAAGTAAATTTCCTGATTAAGTGAGATATCAGCAATGTTCATTCCTATTTGCAGATAAGGGTTCTATGTCGATAAAACTCATAATCATTTAATTCCCAGCAGGCCAATCAATAAGTTGTATATCACACTAGGACTGCTAATAGATACATTGTACCTACAGTGTATGTTCGTCTAGCAGCAGGTCATCAAAGCAATGCTTTGGAATAACATTCGATTTAAAAATAACATGTTTTCTGTTGTATGAGCATGACATACAATTCTTTTGTACATGGTTAGACTTGCTTGAACAATTGAATAAAAGAGCAGGCAGAAATAAACTTGCATAGTTGATGTTTTAATTTAAAACAAAAACACATAGTTTACTCTATATGCATTATTTTTTCACTTCACTATGAAAGGAGTAGCCGTGGTAATTATTAACACATCGTATGATGTCTTGATCACATCTAGATCTGCCGCTACTTATGTAATAAAATATAATGTAATTAGTTTTTTTTAAAATGGGATTCCTTCATAAGTTCAGAAGAAAAATCAAAAATTAAGAAATTCACTGCATTATAGTAAGTCATGAAATAATTCAGTATCCAGCGTGGAGTTAGCTATATAGTTTAACCTGCAATTTGTTTACAGTTTTGACGTCTCTTAAATACAGATATTAAAATTGTTTAAATGAAATGTATTTCAATTATTGCGCAAATTTGTTCATTTTCAATCAAAAGTTGATTTAATCTAAATACGAAACCACATTGAATGTTATTTTCCTGGTAGTGATTATTTGTGTACAAGTATTGAGTTCATAGGAATGGATAAAGACAATTTTTTTTACAAATTTGCCGATATTTACAATATTGACTGATTATAAACCAATGAAAATTTGTACTTGTTGATTGGCTTAACAGATCGATATTTTTATGACTGTATATAAGAAATATAGTTTGTGAAATGCTATTTAAAGTAATTTTACAATATGAGAGTAGTTTCGACCATATTAAAAATATCAGTCTGTATCGGGGCAGGTGCAATTATTTCGACGGAATTTTCATCCAGTGTTTTTCGGCAAAATGTTGATATGGTTAACCTTGTGCCTGATTTGGAACCTTTATTCATCAAAAATCTTCCGTTGTTACAATGCATGATTAGCTGTGTGGATTTGTCTTCATGTCTGTCGGTGTATGCTTCAAAGCAGGGAGGAACTTGTAGAGGATACCAGTTCTCACATCGCCATAAAACAGGGCTAAATTTTCGACACGTCGAAGGAGAAATATATTATTTTAAAGGTTGGTTTTCTAGATAAAGTCTTTTTAATAAGAAAGAAAGATGAAAGAAAAATAATTTTTCTTGAAATCATTTTTTTTATTACTATATTTACATTTATATTAATCATTTTGAATAAAGACAAAGAACGTTTTAATAACATTTTACTTATATTTTGACATTGATATTAATTATAGATATTTCAAAGCATACATTTACAACAATAACATAGTCAAGATAACTTTAAGGAAACTTCGATCAGCATGCTTGTTTTATCACCCTGGTCGCCTAAAGAAGCTTTTCTGAACAGATTTTCTGATAAATTCTTTCATTTTCGTACATTTATATGTACGAATGTTAAAGTATGTCCTAAAAAACAATAGATATTCAAGCAACCTTTAGTAAAGGAACATTTTGGTGTGTGTTAATTATATAGATGTTAAAATATCTGACTCATTACTAATTTGGATTAAAATTCATTTTCGTTTAAATACTTTTTATTTGTATAAATTTGTTTTGAATATTTTTTGAGAGTAGAGTAAAAGTATCGTTTAGTCAATTTGAACTTAAACAAATGTACGGGTTGAATTCTATTTTACCAAATATTATGTCTGCCAGTAGTTTTTCTCTTAGAGAAGCATTTACGTAAAATCTGTAAAGACAACAAACGAGATACGTTCTAATGAGTCTGACGTACTGTATATAGGGAAATATTCGCCCCAATTTATTTTGCACTATTCAACCTGATTGTAAATGGGGTTTTCTTTTGACTGGGCAAAATCCAATGTCTAAAATTATCTCTCTTTTAACACGAATTTGTTTGGGCGAATTCAAGACTGGGTGAAACCGTTTGCAAGCGAGGAAGGGCAAAATAACCCTGTATACAGTATATCGTATATAAAACTATATTAATGTAGTCTGATACCCGATATTTGACCCCCAGTTGTAAAACAAGTTTAAAAATATACGAAAAAATTTATTTTTTGCTATTCAAAAAATTTGTTCATTTTTATATTCATTATATTATTACCTTAAAAAGTTGGGTTATATTTTTGCAGAACATGAGTGTACAACACCTGGTTACACCTGGAATCCCACACACATGTACTGTTATAAGTACCATACTGTAGGGAAAACGCGTGAGAAGGCAAGCACTGAATGCAGCCAAGAAGATTCAAGAAGTCATCTGTTTCTAGTGGACTCGGATAATGCATTTTTATTCTTACAAAAAATACTTGGTATTTAAAAAACAAAACATAGTAATGACAGTTAAAACTCTCTTACATTCCTAGTAATATAGGATTAAATGTTCAAGGATACATTTTTCAGAAATCTTTATATATAATTTTTACGGCTTTTTTTTGTTGTAATGATATTTTTGAGAGAACATCTAGTATGGGCGCCGGAAGGGTAACTTAGACGTTAATGCAAAACGAAAAACGATTTTTTATAAAGATACTGAAATACGAAATGGAACAACTTAAAACAAAATCAACAGACTCTTTTGAATAATCAACAAACCCTGATGAAAAACAAACGATCACCGATGCAAAACAAACAGTAACTCACTGAGTGAACCCCCTAGATAGCGTGCAAAGAGGTACCAGGAGAAATCGGACCCTGGAGACCCCCCCCCCTAACGTTTTTAAGTTTTCTTTTTAAGTTATAGGTAAACGCATACTATTGACGCCCCCCCCCCCCCCCCCCCCCCAAACAGAGAAGCTTTTCATGATTGCCGAATTATTCACGATTGGCGAATTAATTTTTTTTTTTTTTTTGGCTTGTCAAGATTTTTGGGATGAGTCTGCCCCTTTAAAAAAAATAATTCCATGTGCCTGTATTTTGAAATATTGAATGTACGTGATTATGTAAACAATGATACAAGTAAAATGATACAAATGTTTAATAAAAAAGTTATTCCATTGCATTAAAACAGTTTTTTTTTTCTGATTTCAATTCTTGTTACGATTTCTCCAAGGTTTGTTTTCTTTTAGAGACAACGCACCCTAATTCGTGGGTACGTTTCCTCAGGATTACGTTTTCATCAGGACACGATTTCCTCTAATATCTCTATGCACACCATCTAGCATTAAATCAATGAATGACTGTTGGTTTTGCATCGTTGATCGTTTGTTTTGCATTGGTGGCTGTTGATTTTGTGAAAGAGTCTGATAAATTTGTTTTAGCTAGCCTGTTTCATATTCTAATTAGCATGTTTTAAATATTAGCTGTTCGTTTTGCTAAAACGTCTGTTTTGTTTTCACTCTTTACGCCTCTCATAATCTAGATCAAGATTAAAAATGTACTGTATGGATTGATTTTAATGTATTCTACTAGAATGTGAATGTTTTCTTGTTTGACAATCTTATTGTATAGTTACCGACTTTGTTTTCTTTAATGGCAAGAATGTTTTACTTTCTAGACATCTATCCGCAAAAGCTGTACCTACAAGGAAAGAGACAAAACGAAAGGTTGCCATTCCTTGACGATTTTGGAAAAACAATGACAGTATTTAATTGGACTGAAGGAGAACCCAAATCAAATGTTGGTACTTTCTACATCAAAACATCAAATAGATTTACAACGTCCATGGAAACCGCAGAGGGCGTCTGGAAAAGACCCTTCATTTGTTTTATCATGTAGACGTTATTTTTTTTCAATCAGGATCTATCATGAAAATAAAAGAAAATAATAAATCAGCACTTGTTCCATTTTTTTTTCAGAAAAGGAAGCTTAACATTAATTTTATAGAATTGATAATATATTTATGTTTTGATTAAACAAAACAGTAGTTTAGCATAATACCTTTTCTAATTCTAACATTTGTTTTTTCGAACCCGAGCAAAATACTCGTACCTTTTATTTTCTTCGTCTCACTTTCCAAAGAGATACAAAAAATAAGATTCAGTTTATGCAATTTAAATATTTAATTATGACATGAAGTACGAAAACCTCAATATATTTACATGTATGTATTTGTTTATAGTGATCATACTGATTAAATCTATGAAAAATTTATTGATGTCATACAAATACATGTCCATCTTTAAGAAAAATCTTCGAACCTTAAACATCAATCAATTGTATTTCGAGTTTAATTTTGTTATGCACTCTACGATTCTATATTATTTCCTATGGTCGTGTTTGTGAATTTTAGCACGCTTGGGAACGGGGACATTAGTTTTGTCCCATTTTGAAAAAAAAAATCTAAAAATTCATATAAACAATATTACAAAATATATTAATTTATGAATACTTAGTTAACAAAAATTGATAATAATTAAATACTTTTAAAGATTTTACTTTTGGGCTACACTTTTGAATTCTTATACTTAATTCTTATAAAACAGACCAGGGAGAAACTATTACAAAATTCATTTAGATTAATATTGTTTAATACAAAAGATTATTAAAACGTAGCAAACATGCCAAGAGGACGGAGAAAATGCTGGAGACTGCAAGAGGATTAGAAATGCATGCAGGGAATGTCTTTAAGAAGAAAGCACTGAACATTTGTAGCATTGAGCAAGAAAACAAAGATATCGGCTTTGTTCAGGGAATTAATAGAATATCGGACTAGCTATAACTAGGTTAAAACAATACTTTTCATAAAGGGGAAGGAAAGTAAAAAAAAAGAGTTTGTATTGGAAATAATAAAGTGGTTTAAATGATACATGTAACAGTTGGTCATACTGTTTTGAAGATAAAATACAGAATTAAGTTTTTATGCTCGTTTAAAGCAAGAGAAATCACTATTTATTGGATGATGTTGAACTTTTTATATTGAAAACCAAACAAATCAATTATTTTGACGTCACAACGTCTATTCCGGTTTACCTAATGTACATGGTGCTGGGGAATAAACGCTGGATTGTGCCTTTCTGTTTTTCAAGTAATCAACGAAAAAAAATGATGTTTATACTCACATATCAATCTAATGAACGTAATAAAAGGCATATATATGAGTGACATTATATCACATGGT
Organism: Magallana hongkongensis; assembly: GCA_016163765.1. NCBI lineage: Eukaryota > Metazoa > Mollusca > Bivalvia > Ostreida > Ostreidae > Magallana > Magallana hongkongensis. The sequence continues at coordinate 62,226,701 of WFKH01003881.1, forward strand.
CATTCTACTGTAGATTTACTCACAAGAATTTGATAAAATTAAAATGGACTGAATAACTTTTCATCATATCAAGAAAATGTTTGCAACTTTTTCGTGTAGTAAATTTTCATGTAAACAAGCATACTAAGACACGCCTGGCGCCAGCTACCGATGAAAATGTCATTTCCAAATAAGAGATTCTACTTTTTTATTTGGTATTTCGAAATCCGCCGATTTCACTTGTAACTAATCACGTGATCTCACACATGTAACAACATACCAGAAAGAACTAACACGTTTAGGACCCACCTTATTGGATTAAGTTCGTTTAGTTATTAAATCACTCAGTGCCAAACCATTCACATATTAGAATTAGCTGATTGAATATACATTATTTTGTTTCTAAAAATATTTACATGCATGCATTGCACCTTTTATGTCATTCTGTGCCATTTATAAAACTTGTCTCGTAAAATCAATAAAGCAAACAAATAACAGAAATGTGCATGTAAACAATAAAACTTAGACAGGCGTGGCGCCAGCTGCTGATGAAAATGTCATTTCCTAATAAGAGATTTTCCTTTTTTCTTTGATATTCTGAAATCCGACACTTTTATTTTTAGCTCATCAGGTGATCTCACATATGCAGCAACAAACCAGGAAGAACTAACACATTAAGGACCCGCCATATTGGATTAAGGTTCGTTTAGTTTTTAAATCACTCAGTGCTAAACCATTTACATGTACATATTAGCTGATTTACAATTGTAGCTGATTAAAAATACATTATTTTGTTTCTGAAAATATTTACATGCATGCATTGCATTTTATGTGCCATTGTTTGTCATTTATTAAACTTGCCTCGTAAAATCAAAAAAGCAAACAAATAACAGAAATTTATGACGGATTTCTTTCAAGATATAATATATTAAAACAATATTAATAGTAATTATATCAAAATGTGTATCGTTGGATGATGTTTCTACCGAATCGGATATCAAGTTGAGGGTTTCAACCTTGGTTAACATTTTAAAAAAAAGTTCCCATAGATATTTGCTGTAAATATATATGCTTATACATGTACTATGTGGGTATAGAAGAGTACCTTCAAGATATTTAGACTAACATTTTAGAAATAACTTCATTTTAGGATCACAAACTTGGACCCCCCGCGAAGTCCCCAGGATGTGTTACGGTGTCATCTCTGTGAGACTTCGGTCCTTCATTGGTACTGGGAGACCTGTCACACACACGTGTGTAAAGCCTGTGTAGGGATTCATTTTTTGGGTGGATCAAGAGCACACAAAGTGGTGCCATTTAAAATCTGGGGATCTACCGATACATGTCAAAGGCATTCAAAAATATGTACACTTCACTGTGAAAAATGTGACTTTCCTATTTGTTTAGAGTGTGGTTCCTCCAAAGAACATGAACAACACCAAAAAGTTGATATTATTGAAAAATTCGAAAAAAAAAAAACAGATTTGCATAGAGATTTACAGGAGCTAGAGAAATGTATTTATCCTAAATACCAAGACATAGCATCTAGTATCCCAGAACAGAAAGCTGATCTTAATAAAATACCCAGAAATTGACAACAGCTATCGACAAACATGGAAAAGACTTGCATGTAGTAATAGACACTGTGATCCAGAAAATGAAATCCGATCTAAATAAAATATACTCAAAGCACTTAGCAGTCTTAACTAAACAGGAAGAATAAATCAAACGCACCATTTTAGAAATAAAACAGAGCATTGCTGATCTTAAGAAGTTACTGATTTCCAATGATGTAAGCCTTGTCTCTGTCTACAAATCAAAGAATGCTGAATATAGATGATTGCCTCCTAAACTCTCAGTTTCTTTACCAAGTTTCATCCCTCAAAAGATAAAAAAGAACAGTTTTATCAACAGTTTGGTTCTCTGTCATTGTTATCTCCAGGTGCAGACTCCTCTCCCACGGAAAGACCTTTCATTGATGTACCACAGATCATCACATATATAAGAACCGGGCATAGCATACTAAACAAACTACACAGTGTGTCGTGTCTGAGTGATCAAGAGATATGGACGTGTGGTGAGGACAAATTCATGAGACTTTTCAACCTACGGGGGAAACTAGTAAAGTCAATCCTAAACAAGTCAAGAAACGTACCAGGGGGCATAGCAGTGACAAAGAGTGGGGATCTAGTTTATACTAATAGAGGAGATAGAACTGTGGACATAGTGAAGAATACACGGATACAGACACTGATCAGACTACAGGGGTGGATACCTTACCGAGTCTGTAGTACATCATCTGGTGACTTCCTGATTATCATGAACAGTGATGATATTTACCCAAAAGCGAAAGTCGTGCGCCACTCAGGCTCCACAGAAAAGCAATGTATACAATTAAATGACAATGGTAAACCTCTTTTTTCATCTGGTCGTTTCATTAAATACATTTGTGAGAATAGAAACCTAGATATCTGTGTGTCGGACTGTATGGCAGGTGCAATAGTGGATGTCAATCAGACTGGTGAACTCCGGTTTACGTTCACCGGTCCTCCCTCTACTAACAAGGAATCATTTGGACCACGTGGCATCACAACAGACAGCCAGAGTCGGATCCTGACAGCAGACTCGAACATGGATCGTATCCATAGTATCGATGAGGACGGACAGTTCCTCCGCTTTATTAACAAATGTGATTTACGGAGTCTAATGGATTTATGTGTGGACTCCAAAGACAATCTCGTTGTAACTGAGGTCATGACAGGTGGAGTCAAGAAAATTCAGTACTACCAGTAGGAATTTGTATGAACATAGGCGTGATATATTAACATGTAAGCAATAAGTTCATATTACGTGTAAATTGATGAATCAAATGTATTCGTTTGTATAAAATGTATAATTATTTATTAGACCTGTGGACATTTTAATGTGTAATCAGAATATTTTTATTTATAGCGCATCTAAACTGTGAATAAACTGTTTATAATATCCATGTAATATGTGTTACTTGTACCAGTTAAAAAATTGTATTCACAGTTCTATCTTCGTTGTCAGTATAATGCATGTATACTACTTTATCATAGATGCACATATAATTTGACAAACAGACTTAAAGTTTACACCAATTATAGTACTAGTGAATGATTTCAGTCATGTTAAAATGTATTAAGTTTAATAAAACTTATGATATAAAATTATAATTGATTTACTTCAATTACTATTTTTAAAAATAAACTATGATCATTGATTGCAATTCATACATTTCAATAAAGGAAAAATAAATAAAAAAGAATGTGACAAGAAGTGAACGGGGGTGGTCGGAATATCTCATTACCTTTTTACACTGTCTAAAAAAGTGTGTGTGTGGGGGGGGGGGGGGGGGATTCGTTCGAGATTTACTTTTCTTCCTTAATTTGAAATACTTTATATTTCAAAAAAAGTGGGAAGGGTCAGGATCTCCTGTTGTTACATGTTAGATGTAAGAATATCTTTTATTCATGTGAACAACTAAATCTATATATAGAATTGTTACATTGCTACAATATAAAAGTTCATATATTGTAATGATAGTTTTTTTTTCTTAGAATTTTTTCTTAAGGATACATATATTATTTTATAAGCTGTGATTGATTTGAAGTAAAGTAACTAAATCAAACTCCATTCTCCAATATGTCTGGAACATCTAAAGAAAATCATACAATGTTTTGAAGAAACATTCATTGGCTTAAACTGTATTTTTGAACAAAAACAAGCAAAATTCTTCTTTTAACAAATACAAGTTGATTGCTTAAAAACTCAATTACTTCAGAATGTCTGTATAATTTATATATTATACTATATACACCGTGCGTAATAGTCTATTGTTATACGTCCCTAATTAAAAAAGAAAAAAAGCCTATAAAATCATGCAACGATAACAACCAACTATAAATGCCTTATCTCTTCAGCATCACTGAAATGTTGTGTTTCATTCAATAATATGATGTCTCAAAATGTCATTTCAACGTTTAGCTTTAAAACATATGTTAGTTGCAATTTAACATGGGGTTTTAAACTACTTCCTTGACTCTTATTTTTTGTTCAAATGCTTGAAATGAGTTTCAGAGCAAAATGAAAAAATAAATAATACTTTGGACAACATGTGAAGCTCGATTTATGAAGACAACTGTTTGCATTAATGAATACTAATGTCACTTAATAATATGAAAATATAAAATCATAAATAGAACATGAAATAGAGAACACAGTTTTAGGATATCAAGATTACCTAGTCTCTAAGACGAAGGGAGAAATAAAGCTAGAACTTTTAGAGATGAATGATCCAAATATTGAGAAACAAATCAGCACTTAAGGATTTTCAATGCTTTAATGGCAATATAAAACTAAATGAAAACAACATATTAACTGTCAACATTGTAAATAGAAAAAAGATAAAAACTAAAGATTAGTTTCATCGCTGGTAAAATCCATCTTTATTTGCATATAAGAATGAGAATGGGTTGATTTTTCAGCTTTTGATGGGTTTTTCCCCCGTGAAGCTGGTTACAGAATACAAAATACATAAACAGTTTACAGAATACATCCACAACATAAATAATGCTCCAAGTTTTGCTATTTCAAATTTTGTTCTTCATTATTCTGTGTAGAATTAGTTACAGGATACTACAGCCACAGTATAAGGTATGGGAAAGTCGGGGGACTCTATGTCTCTAAATTTAAAAACAACAGATAACAAACTTAAAAGAAAAGTAATGATTTCATTATGCAAATGACTGGTCAATTACCGCTTTTTTAGCACTTCAAATCCTGATATCTCAATTAAAGGGACATAATCACGATTTTGGTCAAAATTTATGTTTCTATTTTCATTGTTTACAATGCTTTAGTAGTGCTTCTCTAATGATCAGTCAAAATTTATGTGTTAGTCGTAAAGTTTTAAGCAAGATAAAGAGCTTACAAATCTTTGTTATGTAAACAAGGTCCGTGCAAATAGATTTTGTTTACATTGGTTCAATATACCGGTAGCTCTTCTTCAAGCTGATTTTTTTTTATCTGGTAATTCGGTTTGAACAAATAAACTGTTCCTAACGTTTGACAGATTCGTTAAGGTCTAAACCTGGATTTTTCTTATTAAAAGCTTAGACGAGCTCACTTTTGGTCTCAGTCTCACTTATCTTCAATTTGCTCTTTAGTCAAAGCGAGATTGAGATTGAAAGTAAGCATGTCTAAGTCTTATGGCCCCGGGACCTGGTCTTTTGCAAAGCAAGTTAATATATATTGGCAAAGTTTTATTAAGCTATGGTGCAATATTAAAGACCATTTATTCATAAATGATTTAATTTATGTCACACTTTCAAACTCTGTAAATTTGCCATGATAAAGAGCAGCACTTATACCACAGATACTGTGAAAGGATTTTCTAGAACTACTAGCTTTCCTTTCGCATGTGAATATTTTATGTACATATTATTAGAGGCGTGAAAAAAATAATTATTCACTTGACCATTGTCATCTGTAAATGCCTTTGACTCTTAATTTTAAAAAAAAAAAAAAATGAAAATTGCAAAGGTCTGAATTAAAAAGAGAAAGTACTGACTTTCTCTATATTACCAGCTCTCAATCTTTATTCATCAAACGGTAATCAAAAACTATAACACGTATATGTAAAAACAAATCAGGAAAAAATTAGAGTTGAATCAGGGGTTCTAAGGGCCAAAAAATTTTCTTCGAGCCCTGGGCGCCGCCATATTGGCCGCCATTTTGTTTTTAAAAAGTTAGTTCGATTATCAAATGACTTGCTCTTATCGATGTTTATTGCCCTTAAAGTCAATTAACAACTTTCATTTGTAAGTAATTTGAATCAAAATAAATGACCATGCAAACCAGATAAGAATAAACGATGCTTAATCAAGAAATACGACTAGTTTTACGTATGTCCTGTCAAATTATTAGATGGAAAAAAACCATTTACACGAAGGTACCGATCTTTTAAACAATAAATTAATTAGCAAAATTTTCAGTTCATCAATATATAAAAATTAAAAAGCACTGAAAGAAGACGGAGGAAATTTCTCGGAAATATCAAGTACAGTTCGTCGGCTCTTTCCGACAAAACATGTTTTACGTGGAAACATGACGCCATGATGTTCACTGAGTACTCGACCTTAGTTTAACTTTGGTTTATGATTTGTAGAAGACAATGAATTTTATTCTCTCTTTTACAAAAATCAAACAGTACTGTCTCTGGTTTAACCAAATAATCTGCGCTCGGCCCAACGGTTACACCATTTACATATTATAATTAATTGTATCACTAACGGTTGAAGTTCATCTTCTAATACAATAAAAATTATATCATTAAAGGTCAACGATGTAATGTTTTGCATTTTTTTCTAATATCATTAGTGGCCGTGCATTTTGACCCATAATTAGACAAAATAGACAGTGTAATAAAAATCAAAACATTGAGTTTTCTTGGCAAAGCATGGATACTGTGGCACACCAGCCTGTAGTAATATCTACCTTTTGGTTGCTCTCTTCATATGCGATCTGTCCGGACAAGTTTCGGATAAGAAGGTCCAGAAGAGGGGTCGGCTCCACAATGTGATCATTGACGTGGTTCTTCCTGTAATAAACAGCTTCAAGTTCAACAAAAGAATTATCATTATCAGTGATGTTGTTGATCCCTTCTTTAACCAGGTAGGGCATCTTCTTTTTGTTTCAGAAAAAAATATTTTAGTTGCTAAAAAGGGTGGGATTTTTTTTTTTACTTTTTTCCCCTTAATACCACTTTTGATCCTGTAAAAGTTCAACAATTGTTACATTATAATTGTATTTTTCATGCATTATTATGTTACATTTATACACGACAGCACTAGCTTTGTATTAATAAATGATTATTTTCTAAGGATGCTGGATTGTCAACAAATTAACCATCAGATCAAGCTAACATTTTAAGATATCATTTGGTAAGATAAAAAATATTATTCAGTAAAAAAAAATTCATATATTTTACCTTTTAAATTCTGATATTTTCCAATAGTTTCTCTTTAAAAGGTTATCAAAACAACTTTTCTGAAAAGATTTTTTTTTAAAATTTAAGCAGCAATTTGTGGTTGAAAGACCATCTAATTGTTCCATGAACAATTAGTCTACTAAATAATCTTTCTACTTATAGTATAGAGTATGTATGAGTATGCAGCAAATTTATAACACTATATATATATAAACTTACTTGGTTCAAATCATTGGGCTATGTTATGCTATAACTTATGGGCGGCGGAAAGGGTAAAACAGACGTTAATGCAAAACAAACACCTTATTTTTAAAAACAAGCTAAAATATGAAACAGACCAGCTTAAAACAAAACCAACAGACACCGATGCAAAAAAACGATCACCGATACAAAACCAACAGCCATACACTGAATTGACGCTAGTTGGCGTGGAAAGAGGAATCAGGAGAAATCGTACCCTAGAGAAATCGTAACTTGGAGAAACGTACCCTTGAATTACAGGGAACATTTTTATGCGCGGATCCAGAATTTTTTTCCAGGGAAAAAGGAGGGGTCCAAGGAAAATTTTGGTTTGCCTGGGATGGGGTGGTGGTGTGGGTCTAAGCCATATATTCGGTAATTTTATTATGTAAATTTAACAAATTAGAGTTTTCCAGGAGTGCGTCTGTGTGTGTGTGGGGGGGGGGGGGGTAGGGAGGTCTGGAGTTCAGCTTATCTACATAAGAAAGACTTTTAAGCTCTGCATTTCGTTTGTAACATTTGACTTCAAAAGTTTGGTCAAGCATATAAAGCATCAATTTACCATTCTAGTCATAAAAATTGGAAAAATGATATTTTATTTGGGGGAGGGGGGGGGTGGGGCTCAAACTTGTCCAAATTTAAGTCACTTTAAAAAATTGATTCTGAAATAATATTTGCAACGGAATCATTTTCCTACATGCTGTCCTTTACAAAGGCTTTCAAATATTTATGGTATATTCTCGAGACATAAGAATACTGGTACCCCAAAACAAAAACAACAAGATGCCCATGGGCCACATCGCTCACCTGAACAACAGTTCCTTGTATCATTTTTTAATAGTTTTTTAAACATTTTACCAATACCAATATATCTCTATGTTAAACTTTAAACACCTCTTGGGACCCCAGTATTAGTCCAGGGGTTACAATTTTAACAATTTAGAATCTACATGATCTTAGGATGCTAGCATTGTAATTTCACAAATGATAGCATTGTAGTTCTTGAAAAGACGATTTTTAAACATTTTCCCAATATATTTCTATGTTAAAATTTGAACATCTCATGAGCCTCAGTATTGGTCCGGGGGTCACGAATTTTAACAATTTAATATAATCTACATTATTTGAGGATACTTGCATAGTAATATCAAACTTGGAGCATTGTAGTTCTTGAGAAGAAGATTTTTAAGCATTTTCCCCATATATTTCTATGTTAAACTTTGAACCCCTCATGGGGACCCAGTATTAGTCCGGGGGTCACGAATTTAACAATTTATAATTTACATTAATTGAAGATGCTTGCATATTTATATCACAAATTGGAGCATTGTAGATCTTGAGAAGATTTTTAAATATTTTCCCTATATATTTCTATGTTAAACTTTAAACCCATCTTGGGGCCTCAGTATTAGTCCGACCGTCACGATTTTAACAATTTAGAATCTACATTATTTGAGGATGATTGCATAGTTATCTCAATTATCTAAATTGTAGCATTGTAGTTCTTGAGAAGAAGCTTTTAAAACATTTTCCTTATATATTTCTATGTTAAATTTTGAACCCCCCTTGGGGCCTCAGTATTAGTCCGACCGTCAAAATTTTTAACAATTTATAACCTACATTATTTGAGGATGCTTGCATAGAAATATCACATTTTGGAGCATTGTAGTTGTTGAGAAGAAGATTTTAAAACATTTTCCCTATATGTTTATATGTTAAACTTTGAACCCCTCTTATGGCCTCAGTATTGGTCCTGGGGTTACTATTTCAACATTTTACAATCTACATTATTTGAGGATGCTTGCATAGTAATATCACAAATTGGAGCATTGTAGTTCTTGAGAAGAAGATTTTTAAGCATTTTCCCTGTATATTTCTATGTTTAAATTTGAACCCCTCATGGGGCCCCAGTATTGGTCCGGGGGTCACGAATTTAACAATTTATGACCTACATTATTTGAAGATGCTTGCATATTTATATCACAATTTGGAGCATTGTAGATCTTGAGAAGAAGATCTTTTAACATTTTCCCTATATATTTTTATGTTAAAATTTGAACCTCTCTTGAGGCCTCAATATTAGTCCGACCGTCACAATTTTAACAATTTATAATCTACATTATTTGAGGATAATTGCATAGTAATATAACAAATTGGAGCATTGTAGTTCTTGAGAAGAAGATTTTTTAACATTTCCCCTTTGTATTTTTTATGTTAAAATTTGAACCCCTCATGGGGCCTCAGTATTGGTCCGGGGGTCACGAATTTAACAATTTATAATCTACATTATTTGAGTATGCTTGCATAGTAATATCACAAATAGGAGCATTGTAATTCTTGAGAAGAAGATTTTTAAACATTTTCCCTATATATTTCTATGTTAAATTTTGAACCCCACTTGGGGCCCCAGTATTGGTTCGGCGGTCACGATTTTAAAAATTTATAATTTTCACTGTATATATACAAGCTCTGATGTAAATATTGGCATTTCTGGTGCAGTGGTTCTTAAGAAGAAAATTTTTTAAGACATGCACCCTATTTTCACTGTTTAGCAATTATCTCCCTTTTAAAAAGGGATTTGCCCTTTATTTTAACAATTTAGAATCCCCTTCCAATAAGGATGCATTGTACCAAGTTTGCTTAAATTTGGCCCAGTGGTTCTTGAGAAGAAGTCAAAAATGTGAAAAGTTTACAGACAGACGGACGGACAGACGGACGAACGGACGGACGGACGGACAGACGGACGGACGACGGACAACAGGCGATCAGAAAAGCTCACTTGAACCTTCGGTTCAGGTGAGCTAAAAACGCGCTATCGTTTTCTTATTGTACAGGGACTATCTAGGGGTTAGTCCCGTAGATAATCCGAGTTCGGAGGGATAAAAAGAATAACAAGAATTTCAGGGTTTAAAGAGTTATATTATATTTTGCAATTGTCTAAATAACAATCATGCGAAACGAACGTAATAGATAAGAAACAATATCATATAAAATTCAAGAATGTGATAGTTACCTTTATTGTCTATAGAGATTTAGGTCCCAATCCCCGTAATCTTCTAATAGATAATTAATAATATTTCCAATTGCTGTTTATTAAACAAATGTACATATCATATAACAATACTAAATCCCGGCCGGGTACTATAGACCCGGGCGCGCGTGGATACACACATGTATAGACATATATGGATAAATAAATGAATACACATAATCAAATATACACAAATCATCACATTATTATGATCATTTTATTCATGTTTTAATTCTCAAAATTATAATGCAATCAAAACTATTAGATTTTTAAGACGATTTCAGATATACATGTACTGTATCGATTGATTAGTTACCGACTAGTTTAACTTCTCAGGCGACGCTTGTTCGTCTGTCTACTCAATTATTCAGGGCACGTAGCATCGGGGGGGGGGGGGGGGGGGGCCAGGGAGGCCTGCCTATCCCATTTTTTTCTCGCAGCAAACATTGTTTTCTTAAATTAACATAAAAAAAACAATTATCAAGGAGTTAAGGAGTTTGTCCCCGCCTTTTTTCAGACCTTGTAATAACTGAAATTGAAGTTATAAGTAAACGCATACTCCTGCC
>WFKH01003881.1:62239787-62258746 GCA_016163765.1 Magallana hongkongensis
GGCAAAAAATTACACGAGGTCGGCCAGTTGGTCAATTAAATAACTGAGTTGCAAAGTTATCAATAAGAAAAACAAACAATATTTTAAGCATTGGTTTTGAGATTTTGATTAATATGAGATATAAGAAGCGACACCCCCCCACTTTAAAAAAAATAAATAAAATTTCCAAAGATAAGGTTAACTGTCGTGAAATTAAAATGTGTATAAATTATTTCTAAAAATGTTTCATTTTGACATTGTCGGCAATAAATAGGGAAAAAAGCCTATCATGCTGGTGAAAATTGGCAATTTTTTTTTTATTTCTTCAAGCAATTACCGGTATTACGGGATATGAGTATGACGTCCTGGATGTCGGTTCAATACAGACTCACTTAGTGAAGTTGGTTGATAAAAAAAATTCCGGAGAGCTATTATATATAATACAGCTTTACAGCCACTTGTGAACATGTACTGTTTATCATAAAGCAGCTACTTAATTTTGTAAAATGATCGTCAATACAGTATATTTTAAAATATTTTTGATTAATTTAAAAATTCTACCAGTTCATAAAGGATCAAATTCATCTGAACCACTCCGTTCCTTAATTTCAGAAATCCAATTTCCGAAGAAAAAACATAATTACAAAAACATAAACATACTAGTATTCCCTTACTATTTCTTAAAAACCTTTCAATTTTTAACAAAACTTTGTGCTTTAATTAATTATTATATATATATTAATAAAACTTCTTTTTATAAGATTTTTAGATTGTTTTATTATTTATCTTGCACTTGCACAACAAAATCATTTTGATATTCATAAAAAGTATTAATTCATGTATAGTTACATACATTTTTCCGCGAAAAATTACCAAATCTTTGCAAGTCGTTTAATTCTAACAAATTTAGAAAAATAAAAAGGGAAAAGCTGTCAATGTGACAGCAAACCGGGTTTTCTTTTGTGTGAACAGTGTCCATAATCCATTTGTCAATCCTGAATTGATAAATACTACCTATCCAGAGAAACGGGGTACTCTATATGCAATATTTTTGCCAAAAATGACTAAGTTCAACAGCTGGGTTTTTTTTCATAAATTATCAGAAATCAAAATTCTAGCAATTTGCATACCTCTGATATATGTATAATTAATCTACAAAAGAACAACTACCTATCTTGAAAACTATAGGAGGAGTTATCCGTACAATAGGGGTACCCTATATGCAATATTTTGCCTAAAACATGACTAATTTCAGCTTGTGGTTTTTTTTCATAAATTATCAGAAATCAAAATCCAAGCAATTTGCATACTAGTACCTCTGGTATACGTGTAAATGGTCTGCAAAAGAACAACTACCTATCTTGAAAACTGTACGAGGAGTTATCGGTACAATAAGGGTACCCTTTTGGCAGCCACCCGCCCGCCATTTTCACTATTTCAATAACCGGATTTTTCCTTCGGAAAACCTGGTTAAAAATTCTCTCAAAATTCTTAGAATTCAGAAGCAGTGGAGCTACATGGAACCTCACGGCGGTCTCCGAACCCCATGCCGCTCAAAATGTATTCACCCCCTTAGGGAATTTCTTGATCTGTCTCATTTCTTGAGAAGATTAAAGATTAACTTATATTCCAGTTTAAATTACATATCAAATTATTTTAGAGAAATAAGATATTAGGCATTTCTTTATAACCCTTATCGTATAATACCACGAGAATTATATTACAGAAATTAGCGCATTTGTCACATCGGCAACGATTTTTATATACATGAACCTCTTCCTGTTTGGTCCAGTTTCAATCATATCTCCATAATTTTTCTAAAAATAATACCGGTATTTTCGATAGAAAAAGTGTCGTTCATTAAAAGCTTATTGCAACAGATTGGGGGTTTTTACGTCCATTCCGGCGATTACGGCATGCCTTTTCCCGCAGCAAGGCAGTTGCCATATAAGGTCATGCCAAAATTCGACAAACTTGTAGACTTTACATTTGTCAATTTGTATAGTGTCAGATGTGCTACTGCTGATTCTGAAGATACAAATGCAGAAACTACGGATTGAAAGTGTGCAGAGTTGAAGGTTTTATTAACTAATGAAAACAATAAAGCTGCAAAAGGTGCATCATACGAAGGAACTGAGTCAAATCTTACATGTGTTTATACCCGAGTTTTAAGGTAACACGATCAGAATTACACACTTTTATACTCAGGCTCACACACCAACACGATTGCATATTGAGATTTACAAGTTAACATGTCTGGATTTTTGAACACGATTACCCTCCATACTCATGATCTGCGGTTCACAAGACCGACACTTTAACCACTGAGCTATGAAGATATTCAACCAAACCGTTTGACCAAATCAATTTAAGAAAACATTAAAATTGCCACCTTGTGAAGTAGTGTCCTAAAAAGTATATGTGTAGTAATGTACCTTAATTGTTACTAAAGTGTAAAAATGAATACTTTCATGTAATGAACCCTTTTTTGTCGACCCCCCCCCCCCCCCCCCTGCATGGATAGAAATGACACTTACAGCACAAAATAACGAACAACGTATTCATAATATTAGAAAAAAATGTTTGCATAAGTCCCTATTACTAAAGTATAGTACGGACTGATCATTGTGCCTCTATGGTCAACAGTTGATAATAAAAGGCCTATACGTACGTGTGACGTTATAACGTTACCTTTATATCGTACATGCATGCATTCTAGTACAGTGACACGCTGTTAATAAGGTTAACAGTAATGGAGAAGTTAATGTTTATATCGATTTTTCTAAAAAGAAAATTAGCAACTTCTAGTTGATCGTCACTTAAGTTAAAAACATGCGATTAAACAAGTCTTTTTTAGAATGGGTGTTAAATCTCTAAATCCGCCACTTTACCTGTAGCGAATCACGTGATGTCACACAGGTATACAGACCAGGAAGTACTGACAACTTTTGGACTCGCCATGTTGGATTATCATTAACAGATTAAGGTTTGTAATTATTAAATCTCCACATCAATCGGGCTGAAAATATAGTTATATAAATAAAATTTCCAAGATATTGAGACTGAAAACAAAAAACAACATATATATGTTCTCTTTTCAGGATCACTGAACATGGACCCCTTTCGTAATTGGGCCCAGGATGTGTTACGGTGTCATCTCTGTGAGACCCCGGTCCCCCCTCTATACTGTGACATTTGTAAAAAGCATGTATGTAAAGCTTGTGTAGGGGAACATTTCTCAGATGAATCCACAGCACACAAAGTGGTGCCATTTAAAAGTTTGGGATCTGCTGCATGTCAAAAACATTCATCCAAAATATGTGAACTACACTGCGAACAATGTGACATTCCTATTTGTTTACAGTGCATTTCCTCTGGAGAGCATGAACAGCACAAAAAAGTTAATATTTTAGAAAATTTTGAAACCAAAAAAGCAGTTTTAAAAAGAGATTTACAAGAATTTGAGGAATTTATTAATCCTAAATACAGAGAGATTGCATCAGACATCTCAGAACAAAAAACTGTCCTGAATAAAAACTCCCAGAAATTGACATTAGCCATCAACAAACATGGAGAAGACTTACACAGAGAAATAGACACCATGATCCAGAAACTAAAATCTGATCTGGATGAAATAGACTCTAAACAACTGGTTGTCTTAACTAAACAGGAAAATGATATAAAACGCACTATTTCTAAAATCACAGAAATCATTTCTGATCTAAAGAAGCTACTAAACTCCAATAATGTAAGCATTGTCTCTGCTTACAAATCCAGGAATGCTGAGTTCAGAAGATTGCCACCAAAATTCACGGTTTCCTTACCAAGTTTTACCGCTCATAAAATAAACAGAGAAGAGCTTTATCAACAGTTTGGTTCTCTGTCAGCGTCATCTCTCAAAACAGAAGAACATGGCTACAGAATGGATTCTCCAAGTGCCGAGTGCTCTCCCCCGGACAGACCGCTCATTAATGTACCACGGATCATCACACAGATAAACACTGAGTGTGGAGGAATACACAACGTGTCCTGTCTCAGTGATGAAGAAATATGGACTTGCAGTTATGACAATATCATGAGACTCTTCAACCTCCGCGGGGAAGTAGTGAAGTCAGTCCAAACCAAGTCAGGGAACAATCCATGGGACATAGCAGTGACAAGGAGTGGGGATCTAGTTTATACTGATGGCAAAGATAGAACAGTGAACATAGTGAAGAATACAAAGATACAAACAGTGATCAGATTACAGAAGTGGATACCTAACCGTGTCTGTAGTACTTTCTCTGGTGACCTTCTGATTATCATGAACAGTGATGATTATGAAGTAAAAGTCGTACGCTACTCAGGCTTCACAGAAAAGCAAAGTATTCAATTTAATGACAACGGAAAACCTATTTTTTCAAGGAGTTCTTACGTTAAATACATTTGTGAGAACAGGAACCTAGATATATGTGTGTCAGACAGTATTGGTTATGCAGTAATAGTGTTCAATCAGGCTGGGAAACTCCGGTTCAAGTACACTAATCCTACCTCTACTAAGATATCATTTCAACCAAGAGGCATCACTACAGACAGCCAGAGTCGGATCCTGATAGCAGACTGGGGCAGTAATAATATCCATATTATAAATCAAGACGGACAGTTCCTCCGCTATATTGACAATTGTAATCTACACGGTCCATTGGGCATATGTGTAGACACCAAAGACAATCTCTTTGTAGCTGAGAAGGAGACAGGTAAAGTAAAGAAAATACAGTACTACCAGTAAAAAGAAATGTGCTGAAAAATTGTCACATAAACGTGTATGCAGCACATAATGTACATTATTTAGTACATATAAAATTTAATGATTAATCAAATATATGCGTTTGTATATATAATTGCATATTAATTGAGCCTCTGAAAATATTATTATGTAAAAATTGTTTATTTTTCGCATATTTAAATTGTATATCATATACATGTGCATGTATGTGTTTCGTATTCACAAATTGTATTTTACAATACGTACATGCATGATCACAAAGCTCTCACTGACAACAGAACTAGTGAATTTTATTTAACTTATGCTGTACCGTGATTTTTTTCAATTGTATCTTTAAATTTTTAAAGAAATTTTATTATAGTATATATTCAACTACATGTGTCAATATTGGAAGTTCATTGTTAAATTAAAACAGAACCATATACCAGGGCTACTTTATTTATTTATCAAATTTACTTCCGGAATATTTTTTTAGGGATTACATGTAAAATTGTAAATGCAAACTGTGATTACATATTGTTTTCCCTCGGACTGAAATGCCACACTTTCATTGGTTTAAACATAGCAAGCGATTGCCTCATATATCTTTATGTAGGTTCGGTGAGTATTAATATTAGGCAATATGGCCGTCATTGGCCGCCGCTTCGCCTACTCATCTCGACATTTCATATTATTTAACACAGAAACTGTGTTCCGTATATTCTTAAAATATTTAGAGTAGTTGCCCTTTAAAATTCTTTAAAATTAGAGTAGTTGCCCTTTGAATATTGACGTCACGTTGATGTGTCTGGAGCAGAACAAAATGGCAGCATCGAGATTTGCTTAAATCTCTGCAGAGGAAAGGGGAAAAAAGTTTAAAATTGAATAGCAACAAAACATTGAAAGAAAACATTAGTGAAGCGAAGATTTTCAAAGAGTATTTAAAAGGTGAGAATAATATTTTGAAGAGTTTAAATGAGTTAAATTGGACGAGATGTTAGGCAACTTGTATACATGGGTTTGCGTAGATCATCGCTTTTGTGAATAAATGTGTCACTTGATAGTCCTCGGGAAAACAAAACACTTATAAGGTTTGTTACTGACTCACTACAGAAATATATGGGGTTGGTCAATCTCATAGATGGCGAGGCGAAGCCGAGCCGTCTATGAGATTGATCAACCCCATATATTTCTGTAGTGAGTCGGTAACAAACCTAATAAGTAATAATATGCCCCAGGTTACTGTTTTTGTCATTTTTTGACGACTTTTAACGAGAATGCACATAATTTTTAAAGAAGTACAATTGAAATCGATTTAACGGTGAAATATATGATTTCTTCATGGACTCTTCATCTTTTATTTTACCCGGAAAAATTAACATGAACGAAATTCAATCTTTTACGGAGATTCATAATGAAAAATGTTTACATTTTTAGCTCACCTGAGCTGAAAGCTCAAGTGAGCTTTTCTGATCACTTTTTGTCCGTCGTCCGTCTGTCTGTCCGTTCGTCCGTCTGTAAACTTTTCACATTTTTAACTTCTTCTCTAAAACCACTTGGCCAATTTCAACCAAATTTGGTACAAAGCATCCTTATTGTATTGTAAATATAAATTGCAGAAATGAAAGACCGATCTTTATTCAAAGCGGAGAAAACCTCAAAACTGTAGAAAAATGGGGGTGCATTTTTGAAAATCTTCTTCTCAGGAACTACAGAGTCAAATTCGACGTAATTTAGCATAGATAATCCTTATGGTAAGGAAAATATAAATTGCAAAAATTATGGGCTAATTCTGTTTCAAATTTGAGTAATTTACGAAAATAATAATAAGACAGAGAGAATAGGGGTCAATCAGTTTAACTTCGGGCTTGATATTTCATATATCGAAAATGAAAGTACTGTTTGAAGCAGTCATGTTGAACGCATGATAAACGAGTCAAACTGACAAAGATGAATTTGCTTGTTGTGCAACAGTTTACGTTCGAAGGGATTATTTGAAACATCCAAAATATATCCAAAATAGATTTGTGCCGTTTTTGTGAACTATTAATTTTCAATGCATTGATATTTTCACTTGTGAGGGTGGTTTTACCTTGTTTTGATTTTCGTTTCTTTTTTTTTTTAACCTCAGGGGAACTATCGCCTGTATTTTGGAATTTTTACGTATCGAATCAAATATAGACTTCGGTAAATCAGACAGCCGTTTGTTTACATGTACCTGCGCAAAATCTGATGCACCAACAACATTATAAAATACTATTCATTCTATCGGTACATGTAATTCGGTACGATCTCTACGAAATGGTTGATTAATGTAACATGTTTTGTTAAGATGCTCAGCATTTTCAGTCTAAACGGAGATTATTTTCGCTGCTAGAAATATATAAGTGTATATGTAATGAAAAATAAATTGTGTTCTTTCTTTGTGTTAGTGTATTTTCTTTTGTTTTAATTTTTTTTTCAATTTTCTATTTACTAACCGTATCTGAGAGTCAAGCTTCGAGTTATAAGCAAGATGCAGAGCTTTGCGCACAATGCTATGTTTGTACACAGAGCTGAGGGCATGCTCTAGTTCGTCTATATTTTAAATGCAGCTATGCTGAATAGGAAATACCAAGTTTAAAAATCTTAAGTTGAATGTAATAAACTCATGTGAACAAAAACATGACTCAAACCAAGCTATGTATCTTGCCTATAGTTCTACGATTGACGCTGAAATTTTGGTTGATCATCAGAAAGGTCTTGCTAAAAGGATGATATGCTGTATTGTAACTACTTTCTGGTGCCCCTTCTTAAACGATGAATTGCATAAAATCTACACAAATATTTGATAGTTTTTCGAACACAAGTAAATAAAAATGACGTCTTTTAAACAGTTTCCATAGTTCTGACACGTTATTATTATGAGGATAAAAGCATTATATCCTTGTCCTTAAAAATTATTGCAGCGGAAAATCATCTTTGTTTGTAGACATTTGTTGTTTTTTTTTAAAAGATAAAAATAATGGGTGGGCCTTAGTACAATAGAGCGACATGCCTGCCAATACATTGATTTGAATTATAGCTCTTTAACATATCATGTGACAACATTTTTCTGTTGTTTATTCATCAATCACAGTTATAATCGTCATACGATATGAATTCACGCCAGGTAAACGACAATCGTTTATAATGGAGAAGACCAATTACATTTTTGAATGTTTTTAATTTGCGCAGCAACTGAGCGCATTGAGGTACACTTTTCTTCTTTCACATATAAGAATTTTTTAAAAATAAAATATTGTAAGTAGTTCAGCGAGAAAATGTACTTTTAATTTATGCTCTCGTGTATTTTGATCGCTTTATAAAAGGGGGGGGGGCTAAAATAAAGGGAACTTGAAGTTCACCGTGAACCCCTACTGAAAATTTAGTTATATATATTGCATATAATCTTATTTTCGGTAAAAATGATATTCCATAAAGGTAAATGTGTCAAAGATTAAGTACAGTAAAACTCGTTTTGTACAAACACGTATATAGCGAAATCTCTGATATAGCGAAGTTATGTTAAGTTCCCGGTAAAATTCTTTACGAATTCGGATATAACGAATTTATGGATATAGTGATATAGAGGGGAATAATGACGAAATTGTACACTTTTATAACGAATTTCTTTACAGTTTAAAAAGTTTGCACTACCATTTAAGATAATAGTTTGAATGAATTTATTTTCAATGAATTTTTCAATTTACATTCGATTATTAAAGGTATCAAAAAAATGTATTTTCATTCTAAGCCTCAATTAGCAAAAACTGTAGTCTTGTGAAAGAAAACATGTCTTTAGTAAATTCGCTATAGTTATTATCACGAATTCGTTATGCGAATATAATGAATTACGGATATAACGAAGTAAATCCTTTGGTTCCTAGGACTTCGCTATAACAGAGTTTTATTGTATATGCAAAAGTAAGTGTAAAATTCGGATACTCATTTTTTGTTAATCTACCGAGGGGCCATATGGCACAATATCCTTTGTACGCCCATATAAAGCCAGTGTTGCAATGTGGCCCATGGGCCACTTGTTTTCCATTCGGATATACTGGGGACACCTCACACAATTTTTCAACATTATCATCCGGGTTGTTTGAAATGCAAAATCCCCGTAGACCTTCTATTTTTTGTTTTGTATTTACATCATAATAGAAAACCTGCACATTTTTCATTCTAGCGGACGAACGTAGTTTGGGCGACATGGTGTTTATCGTTATCGAAATACTGTGCACAAAGTGGTGAAAGCAGAAATTTAGGACACAGTATAGAAATTTATAGTCTGTCCCAAGTTATTGCTTCCATTACTTTTTGATGATTTTTAATAAAAATACACAAACCTGTGAAAGAAATGCTGTTGAAATCGATAAAAGGGAAAATATCCAAGATATCTTCATTGACAAATAATCATTTTTCACTCATAAAAGTTCACAGAAACGAAAACAAATTTCTTATGGAGATTTATAATGGGAAATGTTTACATCTTTTCTCCATTCGGAAGTACTCGGGACACCTCGCGCAATTTTTCAACGTTATCATCCGGGCTTAATTATGGCTGATGCAAAATCCCCGTAGACTTTCTATTTTGGGATGTGTATTGAAACCTGAAGCGGTAGAGGGGGCGTTTCAAAACAGATAATCTGGACATTTTTCATATTAGTGGATGAACGTAGTTTGAGCAGAAAGGTATTTATGATTATCGAAATATCAAGCAAAAAGAAGTGGAAGCAAAAACTCGGGACGGTGTATAATTGGAGAAATCCAACTTTTTTCTTTAATATGTCTCGAACTTTATTTTTAAAAAATCTCATAATGCTGCATGCAGATTAAATAAATACAATAGCGATTTTCCTCAAATTGTAATATGTGGTTAGTAGTATCATTGTCTACCTTGTATGTGAAAAATACTAAATTCTAATGGCTGGTTTTTAGTCGGGGCCATCTTAAAATATCAAAATGTACTAAATTTTGCTATATATTTAAAGTATTAATAATGTAGATTGGTACAATGGATTCATTCAAAAATTAAGAAATATAACCCTGAAGATAGCATTATTCTGTATATTAAATTTCAAAGGTGTAGGATTTTTACTTTTTATGTGTTTTTCTTATAACGTTCTCCTACAAAACTTCATTTTATCATAACGTCATAAAAGCACGATGGCAATGCTCACCAACCGTACAACAGAAAAATCGTTAAAAAAAAGTTTCCTTATAAAAATCTAAATATTTAATCTCTATGTTGTTTTATAATATTGTGTTCAATTTAATTAATGGTATCCAAAAAATTCATCAAAGGTATAAATACACTGTATTTTACTAGAATGTCCAAATCATGCGCAATAAAACCTAACGTCAGCCTCCTTAAAAGATTTATAAATGCATGTAAAAATACTTCTATAATAACATAAGTAGATTGTCATAAATAATTTACTTAAAATTTATAATTTTATGTAAATTTGTATTCCTAATATAGCTTCTACATATAACAGGAAACATGCGTCCCTGATACAACTTTCAAATAGGAAAATCATTACAATCATCCATTGGAATAACCAGTATTGCGTAATCTCTTCATACACATTGAAATGATTTATCTCAATACACAAATATAAAGTCTAGAGATAAATGTAATAGTATGATAGTATGAGATTTATTAATTATTATATTAATAAATCTAATTACAGTATTGATATTGATTAGTTAAGATATAATAAATTTTGACAATACATGTGGTTCTATATTAAACCACCCAGGTAGAACATCTAGGTTTACCTGGCTAAGGTAATTAAGGCCCTTAGGATATATGGTCCTTATATGGTAGATTAATAGGTGTGTTTTTATGAAGGAAATCTATTGGTTTTTAAGTTTGTATAGTTGGGTTTTATTGGTCTGTGGATTTCCCTCCAAGAGTTCTTTGTGTTTTAAGACATTCTTCACATTGAAGCCTAAGAGACAAGACTTGTATAAAGACCTAACAAGACCTTTAGTATAGTTTGACTTTATTTCATCTCATATAGGTAAGCTAACATTATTTATTTCTAACCATAACAGAAGTGCTAATATTTTATTAATAGTACATATCTTGTAATTTAGCAAATTTAATATATCCTTTTGCACTTTATTAGTAAGAGTGATTTTTGAGTGAGAATATTTATTAAAGTATATTGAGCTTCAAGAACTAGAAGTAATACCAGTGAAAACCTTATTTTAAAGCAATCTGTATTTTAGTATTACTTATGGAAATATATATAATTTGTAGTCTGTCTCTGCTGTGTCAGCTTATAGTTAAAAGCGCACATTCATAGGGCGTGGGACTGCCCATTCCCATATAATTGGTATGGATTATGTTTTTTATCATTAATATTATAATGTATGTCAGATCTAAAGACATCCTATATAGCTCATATATAGCTGTAAAGCATTTTATAATCTGTATGGATAAAATGTGTAATTACATGTATAATTACATATAAGAGTTATTGCCCTTTAATAAGAGTAAAACATTACTGTGTCTAGAATGTATTTTATACCTATCACTTAATATTGTTATTTCAATTCAGGGTATTTATTCATTTGTTATCTATTATATCTGTAATCACAATATCAAATAAAAGGGATGTCTTGAACCTTATACAGTGTTTCGTATATGAAGAACCAGCACTGTTTCATAAAGACCTTCAAAACTAATGCTTCAAAACATGTTTTGGTTAACATGGTGTTGCTAACAATAACACCCTTGACTTTCTGTTTTATTTTTGTTCAAACGTTTAAAATACACATCCGTGTAAAAAGATTAAATAAAACAATGAACAACAAGAGTAATTCAATAAAACAACTGCTACCATTTTCTAAATACATGTACTAATATCTAGCACTGATCGACCTACCTTCTTTGTACACACTGAAAAAGTCATCTTTTACAAATATGAAAATATAAAATCATAAATAGAACAAGAATAGAAAATAAATGACATCAAGATTACATACATGAGGATAAATGATTCCCCCCATAAGACACAAAATCAGCACTTAAGGGATGTTTTAACTTGTTTCAATCTTGTAATGGCAAGATACAACCAATCAAAAAGAACACATTAACTGTCAAGTAACGAATCTTCCGACAAATATACACTTTAAATAAAAAAAATACTAAACATGCAAAAAGGAAAAAAGGAGTCCATCTTTAATTACATATAAGAATGACTCAATGATTTGATTTTTCAACTCCAGCTGGGTTTTTTCTTGCGAGGATGGTATACAGGCATAGGAGGCATGTATTTACATAATACTAAATCCATGAGAATTGTTTCAGGTTTTGTTCTGTAATCTTTCGCTGTAACAGTTTTACCCTGTTAATCCAGTTACAGAGTATATTCTACAGGGACAGTTTAAACAATACTTTGAACAGAGGGGCGGTTTATAGAATACAAAATACAGGGGCAGTTTACAGAATACTACAGGGGCACATTACAAAATGTCACTTGTTCATACAGGGGCGGTTTACAGAATACCATAAACACAGTCGGTTTAAAGAATACTACATCCACAGCAACAAGTCTGGGGATAGTTGGGAGCGTAGCAATGGTGTTCGAATTCGTATACGTAGAAGTCCGACTCGGTGCTCTTCCACTTATACAAGCACTGGGTGACGGGAACAATACGAACTTTATGCCTCTGAAATAAAAATCCAGTGATATTCAGGTCAAAGTAAAAAAAAAAATTTAAAAAAAAATGGGTGATAATAACCATTCATATACAAAAGTTGATAAATAAGTATTAGTTGCTTAATAATTATATGGCATTCATTAAACAATTGCTGTGAGGTCATATATCACTATAAGGCCATTAAAAATAAATTTATTGGTTCTCAAGCCCTCGTGCATATGATTAAACACTGTGCATTCATTTTTTCCGTTTTTATCAATTATTGAAAAAAATAAAAATTTTCTAGTGCGCTTACAAACTCTGTGATGGAGAAAAAAATTTGGATCAAGAACCACATTTTAGATACTCAAGTCAGTAAAACACTTGACTTTAATAAAGAACATTATTACAAACATCGTGATGATTCAGACTAAATTTTAACAAAATGCAAATGGCTGCCTTATCTATTTAAAAGACGCTATGTTCTAGTTATTATTGCAACAGCAATGATTTAAGTTTTGTTTTGAAGAAAAATGTCATAAAACTTCAAATGCAAATAGAAGGAGAGTTACTGCAGCTTATATCATACTAAGTGTCCCATAATGCTTAAACAAAGGGCTTTCTCGGGTCTTATAGCTGTGGTGTTTCCTGAAGAACATGAGGATTTGCTTATTTCGTTTAGATTGAGCTAATAAATCTAAGACCGGTACATTCATTGCAAGGGAACTATTTATTAACTTTTAAACATTGCCTTTTCTGGATTTTGATAAGAATTGCACCTGTTAAAATAATAGGATAAATTCAGCATCCCTTTTTTAATGAAATTAAAAGAAAAATGGATCCCCCGCCGCATCTGTTTTTGAAAAAATATTGGCTCGAGTACCAAGTGATAAATTTTTTAATTTCTTAAAACCATGACATTACCTTATGAGGATGCGCTCTGTAGGGGACTGGTGATTTTGGATCAGACGAATTGACGCCTCGTTGATTTCTCTCTCATGAAAGTGTTTGATTGGCCAAACCTAAGGAATAATCACAGCATGTTGCTTATTAATTCATACTGTGTTTTCAACAGTGATTATGGGCATCAATTTGTATGGATTTTATAGAATGCAAGGTTAAAACTTAAGATACATAAATTTTAATTTTTGGGGGCTAAAAATTTATGGATATTACATTTATCAAGGCAGCAGAATTAGAAATAACAGACGATGTCAGAGAAACAAAACATTGGGCTTTGTTGGCCAAACATGGATACTGTAACACCAGCCTGTTAAAATATTCACCCTCTAGTTGCTCTCTTCGAATGCGATGCGATCTGTCCGGACACGTTCCGGATTAGATGGTCCGGGAGAGGGGTCAGCTCCACGATATGATCGTTGACGTGTTTTTTCCATCAACAGCAAAAAATCACACAATCTCAACAGACGTCAATAGTACAGTCCACATATACATAGCTGCATATGTATATTATACATTTTCAAGTCAAGCAAAGGCACATTTTAATGACATTCTGGGTCTCCTTTTTACCCAGTATAAGGTCGATTTATATTTTTGTGTCAAAACAATTCAAATCAACACAACAAAGGAATTGAAGATAAAGCGGATGCTATAAGTTATTTAAGTACATTGCATTCCCAACTCATTGATTACCAAAAATTTAAGTGTTAATCGTAGAGTTTTAAGCAAAATAAAGAGCTTACAAATCTTTGTTATGTAAACAAGGCTCGTGCCATGTTTTTGTACATTGGTTCAATATACCGGTAAAAGGTCTTCTTCAAGCTCATTTTTTCTATCTGGTAATTTGTTTTGAACAAATAAACTGTTCCTAGCGTTTGTCAGATTCATTAAGGTCTAGACCTAAAATTTTCTTATTAACGTACAAAATGTAAACAAAAACTTTCTTTACATAATAAAGAATTGTAACTCTGTATCTTGCTTATAATTCAACCACTGACACTCAAACTTTGGTAGACTATAATAAACGCCTTACGGAAACATTGCAAAAAATTAAAAACGACAAAATAAATTTTTGACAGAAATCGTGATCATGCCTTTTTAACCCTTTCATAATGACAGAGGTTGTGGCCCGGGGCCATAAAGCTTAGACGAGCTCACTTTTGGTCTCAGTCTCACTTTTCTTCAATTTGCTCCTTTAGTCAAATTGAGATTGAGATTAAAAGTAAGCATGTCTAAATTTTATTGCCCTGGGACCTGGTCATTTGCAAAGCAAGTTAATATATTTTGGCAAAGCTTTAATAGGCTATGGTGCAATATTAAAGATCATCTATTCATAAATGATTTAATTTATGTCACACTTTCAAACTCTGAAAATTTGCCATGATAAAGAGCGGCACCTATACCACAGATATTGTGAAAGGACTTTCTAGAACTACTAGCTTTCCTTTTGCATGTGAATATTGTATGTACACATTATTAGAGGCGTGAATTTAGAGATAAAATGCTGAAAAAAAATTATTCACTTGACTTTGCCATCTGTAAATGCCTTTGAATTTCTAAAAAAAAAAATGAAAAGTGCAAAGGTCTTAATTAAAAAGAGAAAGTACTGACTTTCTCTATATTACCAGCCCTCAATCTTTATTCATCAAATGTTAATCAAAAACTATGAATGAAAAAAAGATAGCTCTAGTTTAAACAAAAGTGTTTCAAATTAATGGTTTTTAGTGACAAAATACAAAAAAAAAAGTCATTTAAAAAAACCAAATCCCTGGTATATAAAATTCCTAATAAATAACACTACTTCATTGTTTATTATAGGATACCAATAAAACATAAATACTCGTCACTTATTTCTCGTTATTGCGAAACCAGTAGTTCTTCCAATTAATAAAAGTATTTTTACAAAAAAGAGAAAAAAAGAAAATGTTGGTCGCATTTCAGAGTTTCCATGCTTCTGTCTTTTTTTCACCGATCATATCTCCGTAAAGCAGTCGGCTTCACTAAAAATGGAATCAAGAGTTGTCTTTCCCGCTACGCAGTGTGCGAGCTCTGCACATGCACATTTGGCCGATTATTATGAAGTGTAAAAAAGAAAGTTAAAATCTAGCAAAAATTACAGAAAGTAAAATCTAGCGAAAGAGAAAGCGATGAAGCTAAGGATCAAGGAGGGGATATAAAAGTCCACTCCTTAAATCCACAACTATCACCTGTAAGTTATCACGTGATCAAAGACAGGTAGCAACATACCAGGGAGAACAAACAATTTCTGGACTCGCCATGTTTGGTTATCAATAAGGTTCGTTATTTTTATCGCTATTATTAGTTATCAAATGTATATATAATTTCTTTAATAGTTTGAATATAAACAATCATTGAATGGATCATGTTCATTACTTTAAGATTATTGATAATTATTTACAAATGCATTGTGCTTTATGTGATTGCATTCCTGTTTTTAACTTGTATCACAAAATCAATAGAAAAAAACATGTTAAATTTATTACGGTTAAAGATAGTATTAAATCAAAGTACTGAAAGTACTGAGAAGCGCTAAGCTGTCCCTACATGAGCAAAAAAATATTGCATTATACATGTATCATTATGAATGAGTTTAAAAGTTTACATACGTCATATTTATAGCCAATATTTTGCATTTTTGTATAAATTGAACTACAAACAATATCCAGGACTGCGTTCAATAACCGAGATGCGTGCATAGCCGCTAGATTATAGATATCTACCGGTAGGTCTATTGAATAATAAGCAAGCCTAGCCTCTAGTTCATTGATTTGAAGTTTAAATTATCGACAGATGAATAACTCCACCGACAAGATTTAGTAATTTCATGCAGAAATATATGTGTTAAAATTCACAACAACTTATGAAACGAGCGAAATATCATTAAATGATATAAATTTTGTGTTTGTTGCAAATTGGTAACTAAGGCAGCCATCTTGAATTTGATGCTTAGTCATAAAATTTGGGTTATGTATGTACACATGTACCTAGCGGCTAGCTAGCTAATCGTTGAACAATCTAGTTGCTACCTAGCTTCTACAATCATGAACGCAGAATAAAGCGAGATTCGAACTCTAGGATCTGTGTTTCACAATCTTATAGCCACTCGATGAAAGCGTTAATTGAAGAAGTTGGTTAAAAAGATGATTTTAACAGATTTAAATGGCGTCTCGAACTGAGTACCGAAATATTGGTGTCGGTGTGGCTTTCTCCTTTATAAAACTTTTGAATACATATATTAAAATTAGAAATAATTGAATAATATTTGGGAACACATAAGCAATTTTATGTTTTTATTTCAGGAAAAAAAAAATCTGAAGTCTGAACAAGTTATAATGCAATACCTGTAGAAAAGTGCCAACAAAAACATATATTCTGAATTATAGAAATGTACTTTATTATATGTAGGGATTTTGCTTTCAGTGAAATAATTGTTTGAATAGAAATAAACAGATTTTTCTATAATAATATTACATATAAGAAGCCTTGATTGACAATAGAACTATGCAAAACCATTTACATGACTTTTGAATTTAAAGTAGGAAATATATACAAGCACAATCTGTAAGTACAAATTACACTCTCAAGTGCCATTTTTGTACTACTTATTGTAATTTGAAAACATTCAAAATTTTGCAATGTTTTAAAAAAATCTTACAAAACACAATGACCATGTGTTGATATACAACAACAAACAGGATAGTGAATACATAAACAATATAAGGAAAAGCAAAATTAGTAGAATTACAACTGAAATGAAAAGTCAGTACCCATTTATAACATATTTGTATGATCATTACGCCATTTTTCTAAAATGTCAAAATATAAATGATCATTAAAGTATTAATTTATCTTTAAATAATCAATAGATGGGAAACTGGTGAATACCTATGTACCGGTAATATTTAGTGGAAAATATAGAGAATTTTCTAATTTTATTAGAGAGAAAACAAAATATCCCTTCCAAAATGAGAAATAAATGACTATAAGGGGTTTGTTATGAGATAAAAGTACATCTACACATTGACCAGTGAAAGGAATGTGAAGAATATTTTTACAAAAAAGCATTACATGTACTATTACTACTACTGCAATAACATATAAAAGTTCTACTGCTAGCTTTATAAAAACAGAAAACAATTTTACAAAAGCATACTACTTCTGTAATAACCTAATAATAATAACAAAGTTCTAATACTTGTTTTATAAAACAGAAAAGAGTTAACTACAAGTGCAATAACAGAAGAAAACAATCTAACTTTATATGAAATAAAAGACTGACTAGTGTAAGATTGCATGCAACAGAATATGTCATTGTCATATGCAAGGAGTAGCTTCAGAATTTGCGTTAAATAATAACACTATTGTTTTTCTACATGTGCAATGTAAACAAATAACAGAAGTTTTATGCCTATACCATACACTTGAAACAATTCGTTTAATTTTTCTTCCGACACTAAGTTGCGGTTTATTTCCTTATGAAATGTCGACTGTTGATCGACTTTATATTCTAAAAATTTGAAAGTCTGGAATTCTGTTCATGTTGCCCAACAGTACTTGTACTACTTTTGTAATACATAAAACACAATGCTATCCATCTTGTATTTTCAGTTCTGTTCTAGTAATTATTTTGCCTTTTTACCGACATCACAGCCCGTGTATTTATGTATGAAACCCCATTGCATCATGCTGTTTACAAAACTACGTATGCTTTTTGACCTTTTAAATGCACTGACAAATATTCTTTATATTAAATCATTGATTTTTAAGAAAAAAAATTATTATGATAATTTGTGTGCTGCTGCAAATAATTAGACCTATTTTGCCTTAACACCGATACCGCAGCCGAGTACTTCTCTGCATTCTATTTTTAGACATCGAGTCATCAGATTATTTTAGATGATTATAGGTGGCACTTATTTGGAAGTGACATCCCCGAAAAGCAATGCCAATAAGCGCTTTGCGTACTGCGTACGCTTAGCGCTTAAAAATTATATAATAAAGATATATGTTTAATTTTTGGTGAAATTTGTCTTCTAGCTGCAATAATATGACACTCTAAATTAGTTTTTCATCAGACGTCTTTCTCTCTAAAAAAATGAAATCAAAAGAAAAGATTTGGGGAGAGCTTTATTATTGCAGAACTGATATAATTCACCCATTATTCAGGAAAGGGTTTCAACATTCT
Source organism: Magallana hongkongensis (assembly GCA_016163765.1). Classification (NCBI taxonomy): domain Eukaryota; kingdom Metazoa; phylum Mollusca; class Bivalvia; order Ostreida; family Ostreidae; genus Magallana; species Magallana hongkongensis. Next base: position 62,258,351 of record WFKH01003881.1, read on the forward strand.
GCAACATCTAAGTAGGATTCCAAAAGATATTTAGTTTGAACAGATATCGATCTCTTGAAAACGTTACACCAGTAGCTGCATGATCATTGACACGAATCAATTGGGATTTAAATGTCTATAACCTAGAAATGCTACAGGCGTAAACAAAAAATTGATTACTTAAATATCCCAACTCTTTAAAGTTAAAGTACACATATCTTCCTACTACTAGAACAACTTACTTACTTTCTATAAAGGGCACTAAGTGGTAAATCAATAAATATTTATATTGAAAGTATTAATGCATATACATTTTTATTGCAGTAATATTAGTTATTATATTGTATATTATATTATGCTAGTAAAAAAAAAAATATTGTGTTCAGCACAAAATTCAGTAACGACAAGTCGGAATCA
>WFKH01003881.1:62270523-62291390 GCA_016163765.1 Magallana hongkongensis
ACACCACCATACCATGGCCATGGCATGTGTAACACCTACAAAATAAAACATGAAGGAACTTACATGTAGCAAACTCAAACAAGAGGGCCATGGGCCACATCGCTCCCCTGAACAATAGTTCTTGTATCTGTTTAAATATGAAACTTTTTAAAAGTATTAAAATCTCTCTTATATTCCAAGATTTGACAATATATCAAACAACATATAAAAAGAAGCCTACTTTTTTGGACATCGTATCTAAGATATCTTAGGATCTAAGATGCATCAACAGTTACTGGCCAATCTTATCCTAGGCCTCAACATATTGAAGATAACAAAATTGTAAAATGAACTATACAAAATTATAAAAAGTGAAAGAGGGTCAATGAGACCTTGATATGAGGATATGAAGATATGAGGATGCTTATTCGTAGTTAAATACTGTAACTGAACGTTGCATTGTATTTCTCGAAAGGATTTTCAAACATTTTTCTTATATACTTCTATGTTGAACTTTAAACCCATCTTGGGGACCCAGTATTGGTCTGGGGGTCACGGTTTTAACAATTTAGAATCTACTAGACAGTAAATACATTATCTTAGAATGCTTGCATAATAATCTCACAAATTGTATTCAAACAATTTCTACATACCAGTATATTTGAATGTTGAAATTTGAACACCTATTGGTGTACCAGTATTGATCTGGGGGTCAAGGTTTTAACAATTTAGAATCTACACTATTTTAGAATGCTTGCATAGTAATCTCACTAATTGTAGCATTGTAGTTCTTCAGAAGATGATTTTTAAACATTTTCCCTATATATTTCTATGTTAAACTTTGAACCCCTCTTGGGGACCCAGTATTGGTCCGGGTAATCACAATTTTTAAATTAACAATTTAGAATCTACGCTATTTGAGGATGCTTGCATAGTAATATCACAAATTGTAGCATTGTAGTTCTTGAGAAGAAGATTTTTAAACATTTTCCCTAAATATTTCTATGTTAAACTTTGAACCCCTCTTGGGGCCCCAGTGTTGGTCCGGGGGTCACGATTTTAACAACTTAGAATCTTCACTATATATATATGCTATGATGTAAATATTGACATTTCTGGTGCAGTGGTTCTTGAGAAGAAGATTTTTTAAGACACCCACCCTATTTTCCCTGTTTCATAATTATCTCTCTTTTAAAAAGGGTTATGCCCTTTATTTTGACAATTTAGAATCCTCTTCCCATAAGGATGCTTTGTACCAAGTTTGGTTAAATTTGGTCCAGTGGTTCTAGAGAAGAAGTCAAAAATGTGAAAAGTTTACAGACAGACAGATGGACAAACAACGGACAACTGGCGATCAGAAAAGCTCACTTGAACCTTCGGTTCAGGTGAGCTAAAAAAACTTGAACAAAATTCCTCTCCTCACCCCTCAAAAAAAGATAAACACTGTCTTTCAAAAGAAAAAAGGTCTCATGGTGCTCACAAATTTGACCTCTAGCAATGAATTTCTACTGATACTGACCTCTGACCTTGACATTCACTTGAACAAATATTATTAGTACATGTGTACTATTAAATGGTTTATTGTTGGTTCAAAGCTCAAGCCCCACATGGACTTTACTGACCACAGATAAACCATATTACTACTTAGGTCAACTATAAACCATGTAACAAATACATATCTTACTAACTGCCTTTGTAGAAATGGCAAATAGAATGGTAAGCAAAATATAACTATATAAACTTGATGAGTGTTTAATCAATAGACTTACTGTCTACTTCCGTCACCATGGCACCAGTGACAACGTTCACGGTGGTGTTCGCCGTCATGATATCGAGTGGTGTGACCACTTCCATGGCAACTACTACATCTGACCTACAAGTCCCCAAAGGTAAGGTTGTACTAATTTGAGTTTTTAATACTAAAAACTACATTTAAATGAAATATTTTTTCTGTATGCAACTTTATTTCAATTCCAATTTTATTTTTATCCTCATTTACAATGAGGCTAATTGCTGTTGGGAAAATCAAAAAACGACCTTTTTCAACGAAAGAACCATGATTGTTCTCTTCTTATTTTCCTTAGTGTTTTACTGTACAAAATGTGTTGTTAATGCATCCAGGAATACATCAGATATATTTTGAGAATGAACAAACTACAAACGTAACACTTACCCTGCCCCGCCCAAAACATCTGTGACATCTGACATATCCTGTGGAAAAACAGTCATGACACGGCTGAAAGAAAAAAAATGGCAACATCATTTTTTTTTTTAATCATCAGATGACTATTCTCCTATCAAAAGCTTCCAAAAACAAGTTTATTTACTGACATAAAGAAAAATTAGTTGATAGTTAACTTTCAGAGGACAAAACCATACATTTAAAACACAACCAATCCAATTATTCATCTGATTAGAAATACGTGTACACGGGTAATACCCATAAACAAACCCTGTACCACAATACACCAGTAAATAAGTTGACCTTTATTCCAAAGCCTAAAATCCTAGTACCCCGAGAATAGGACTGATGATATGAGTCAAACTTGACCAAATTATTTATTCTTTTTAATTAAGCTGATCCTGAAATGTGGGGCTAGTATTAGTTCACTGATATGGAGAGAAGCCAAATTTAACAGCTGACCTTGACAGAGGCGGTGTGAGGCACCTCGAAGTTCTGAGTGTAATCCTGGAACAGGGAGGGGGGCGAGGCCTGGATGTCCCAGGGTCCGGGAGCTGTGCCATTCTGTGGGCCGTCAATCATCTGACCTACAGAGCAAAAGCTAAAGGTTATAATTCTGTAGGCTGTCAATCATCTGACGTACAGAGTAAAAGCTAAAGGTTATAAATGTGTGTGCCATCTTATCATCTGACCTACAGAGTAAATGGTTAAAGGTTATAATTCTGTGGGCCGTTTTTCATCTGACCTACAGAGTAAAGTCATAAAGTAGAATTCAATCACTCTGAAAAACTAATGAGCAGAGATTCACGAATCAGTGTTGTTTGTCAAGGCAATCACATTAACTTTTGAAAATTATCGACAATGAACAGTAATCATCAATAATACCAGGCCTGTAGAAAATATATGAACCTGGATTTCTTTTATCTTTTATTATTAATTTTGTCCTCCATTTATTTCATAACAATGACATTCATTTAGATACAGGAGAATCAAATACCTGTGTATGGTTCATATGCCCAGCATGTTGACCTACCCTCTCCAAACGTCTCCAGAGTATACTGTCAACAAATAAGTATTACATACTCTTATCTGTACATGTATATGCACATAAAGTATATACCGGTATGTACCAAACATACACAGTGAGAGAAGTGAGCAGGCTCACAAACCCCAGTCTCCAACAAATCTTGACAATGCCTCATATTTTGAATGGCAATGTAGTATGTACATAAAATAATGTAAATAAAAGGGGGGATAACTACCAAAAATTTATCAAAAGAAAATTTCTGACATATAACATGTCCATCTACACATTATGTCTATCAGTCTATGCATATTAAATATAAAGTTTCTTCAAATTCTTTTCAATGGGTTCAAAGGAATTGCACTGAAAAATCTGTTTCAGTTAATATAGTATTTTCAATACTGGCCAAACTTCTTAGCTCAAAATGGGCATACACTGTAACTCCCACAAAAAATTGATCACATATTACAGATGTATGATGCATAGATATGCACATCTACATATTTAATTCTTTAATCCCTTTATGTAGATAGTAGAAGAGGGATTCAGAGATGTTATTAAAACAATATATGCACTACAATGCTTGATTTTTGGTGGTTGGTTTGAGCTACACATATACATGTATAAAGGAAGTACTATAATTGCAGAAAAAAATAATACAGTACTGCCATTGGCCTTCCTCTAGTTAAGTATCATGTCCTTAACACCTGGCTAGATGAAACATGTGAAATAAGCTGGTGGATTTTAGATTAAGGAACTTCCAATTGACAGATGTGAATAATTATACATGTTCATGCACTAAAATTGAACCTATAACACTGTGATGTTTTATGTTCTATAAAGTGACTTAAAAATGCATCAGTGGATTTAAGATCTAAGAACTTCAAGACCTAGATGTAATTAAACTTACGAGCACTACACGAGTACAAGAGTACCAATACTGCAGAATCGAATCATTTAAAATCGTGGGGGACAATTTTCATGGATTGTGGATTTTTTGCTTATTATAATGATCCCAAAGTATTCTATCTTGTATTCAATAAACCTACATGAAATGCGCTGGTGGATTTGAGATCCAAGAACTTGAGATCCTCGGCAGCTCCTTTCCCATAGCAGCAATGTTGTGACACAAAGTTCAGGAGGGATTCCCGGGCGTCCTGTTCCGTGATTGTCGGAACACTGGAACAACCAAAGAAATACCAGTTAAATATACTCAGTTACAGTACATTTATTACCAATGACTTTATTTACCTGTAAAAAAAATAAATTACACAACTGTTTTCAGTACATATTCACATAATTATCATCTGCACATAGACATACATGTATTAATATTACCCATTCTTTAACTGGTATGTGTAATTGTATGGAATTTTTAAGTTCTGTTTAGCGACTTAACTCTGGATGTGTTTTTAACTGAATTTGAGATTCTCACAGTAAAATATATTAAGTGTAAAATGGGTACAAAACATGCAAAGTTTTCAAGAGTGTGAAACCTCTCATTAAAGGACATTTAAAAAAGCAAAAATTTTTTGCTATGGGGGGGGGGAGACTACATGTAAGAAAATCAGGGACATCATTGCAGCTATGACCTACTTCTGTATGGCTTGTCTTTCTGTAGGGGGCTGTTCTTTGGTCGCATCCTCATAGGAGGGGGGTGGTAAAACATCTAAACATAGAAACAAGAGCTTTCAACAAATCTCAATTAAATATATTTAAACTATACCATTGAATGATGTTGTTTCCTGTATTTGAATTTAGTTAGAATAAGTTCCTGTAACTTTATTTTGAACAGTTCAAGTTGATATTAAGTTAGTGGCATTCAAACTAATTTAGGGACCAAAAAATCGACACAACTAAGGGTTAGAAGATGATTTCCTGAATAAACTTGAAAAATATTTCCTGCATTTTTTTATTTTCAAGTTGATATTAATTATAAAAACCTGGTTATTAAATCATGGTATACAAGATGATATTATCATACAAGTGATCAAATAATGGATTAAAGAGGTTCTTTTCATACTAGTGCTTAAAAAAACAATAATTATCTAACACTATAAGACTTAAGGGTAAACTTTTAAAAAGATGAGATTGAATATCAAATAATATAAGCCTCATTTAATTTTGTTGAAATTGCCTTAACATTTTTAATAATTTCCCTTTTTACACATAACTTGCAAATATTTAAAATCACCATTCTGAAAAAGACAAATCAATCTGTTTCCATAAAAAAAAAAAAAAATATTCTTTGCAAACAACCTTGGTACATGTAAGAGCCTAAAACGATGCTTAAACTTGTGTTAGAACCATTACCATATCACTCCACGATAAACTATGTTCAAACCAAACCAAACCCTCATTCAAGAAAAACATGTGACACTTTAACTGGTGGTGGTGGTGGGGAAAGAGGGTTTAGTCCTGTGGAGGGGAGGGGGGGGGGGGGGGGGTAGACTACTACGTACTGGCATTAAATCCAACATTGCTGTATCCGCCGATGTTGTCCATTTTCTCCATGGGTGGGGCTGTGGGCTGTGCCTCCTTACTGTTGGGGTCGTCCATCACATCCTCGTTGGGCATCTCCCCAGAGTACTTGGGCACTGACCCCTCTGGAGGGGGAGCTCCTCCTGTCAATCAATCAATAATCATTCACTCAATCAATCAATAATCTAAAACTCCCTCAAGCAATTAGTATAATCAATCAATTACCTTATGTCAATCAACATGGTCAATGGATTATCAATTGTCAAAAATCAAATTAATCTTTTTTTCTTAAATTTTTTTTTGGTGACAGTTGTCTAAAATTGACAGGATCAAGGGGACAGATATTCTAATACATAACACTAAAGGCTGTTTTTATGTAAAAACGTAGAATCCGAATACAATATGCAACCATGAAAACCACACTTTTGGATTCGCTTCAAAATGTGCATTACTTAATAAATCACACAGCATTTATCATTAAAACAGATTATAGCTAGACACTTGATATTGTAATACTAAATATGAATCTGACATTTACCTTGCGGTGGGTACGCCCCTGCAGGTGGGGGTCCTCCACCCTGATAGGAGCCACCCGGAGGAGCCGCTGGGTAACCCCCGGCTGGAGGTGGACCCCCTTGATACCCTCCCTGAGGGGGGTATGCACCTGGTGGGGGGTAGGCTCCCTGTGGGGGGTATCCCCCTCCTTGGGGTGGGTAACCCCCTGCTCCTGGGACAGGTGCATATCCTCCTTGACCACTGAAATATAGAAATATATAAAAATTCAAATATTACATGTATAAAATCAATGTGTTATTTACTCAAAAGGGAAGAAACTTTATCTTGGTCTGTAATATTCATTTTCATAAATTTACATTCACTTTTTTTCCCCCTATCAAATTGCATTGATTGATTTGAATGATATTTACGCATAACAGAAGACCCAATCACCAAATCTGGTGCATATGAATACAATCTTCCTTCAGTATTTTTCAAAGAACATGACTGACTCTCCTCGACTTCAAACCTGATCACGACCTGATATTATACTTACGCTGATAAACATTTCATTGATATAAATATTTTTTAACAGTTAAATGAAATCAATTTATATATTTATTATTATACCAAAGGTTATATTCATTGAATAACAGATTAAAAAATAAAATTGTGAACTTAGAATTTATAGCGTTGTGTACTATTTTTGTCAGCATAATTCAGCTGTTCCAGTGCCTCTTCGGTTAATTGCGCATTACTCGTAGAATAAGGCAGAGATTTTGAAAAATAAATCTTAATTGCAGAAAAGGAATAAAGTTAAAAGAACATAAATATAAGCATTGAATCATTATTTTTTGAAAGATGTGGTCTCATAACTGCAACGGTGTGTGCAAACAGATTTTCATAACATGCTAGCGCACGTTATTCAATTTGTATGTACACAGTTGCAGTTATGAGACCACATCTTTCAAAAAATAATGATTTAATGCTTAAATAAATGCATAATGTTCCACAGAACTACATGTACTTGTTTTAAACATGTTAAAAGTGTTTTTAAGCATGTTGGTTCTTTTATAGATTAAAAACAAGCATGTATATTACTAAATTTATCATTAAATTGTGGTAAAGTTTTATCTTTTAATAGACCAATTTCACGTACTAGGCATTTGTGCAATTTATGTAGTTTATTAAGAATGCTTTTGTCATCAGAAATGTTCATGTGTAATTTTGCTTTCTTTCCAACTGACCTGTTTATAATAATATGTTTATATCAATTGTCTTGTATGTCTATGAGCTGTATAGCTGTTGACTAATAATTTAAAACATTGCATTATTTAAGTGTATTGTACATTCATCATCATGTGTCTGTCAGTGTGACATGTGTGTATCAAGGGTGTTCAATCCTTGATTGTATTTTAAAAACAAATAATTTGAGGAAAAAATAACTTATTCTATCAAAACTTAGTATCTTTTTTTTTTGCACTTGATTCAAAGAGAAAATGCATGGACACTGACAAAATTTTTTTTAAAAAAACCAATGAGGAAGAAGTCTTTGAGACACTCGATTACAAATGTACATGTCGATGATTAATATGACGAGAAAGGAAATTCATGATGAATGATCCATCTCATGCATTGAACAATTTCTATTTGTTTATAATCAGTGTAAATTTTAAATATAATGACACACCAAACCAGGATTCAAACCCAGCCCTCCCCCCCCCCCCCCCCCCATTCCTATTCCCTTCCTTAATCCCTCTTGTCTGGTGCTCCTCAAACTGACCTATCTGGCGTTGGCCATCAAAACAGTCTGACCACCACATTCTTCCCCTATAAATGAAATTCAATCTTGAAGATCAACATCCAAAGGTTCTTTCCCAAGGCAGGAGTTAACCTGTCGGTTTAAGGGGTTGGTACGCCACCAAATGTACCGGGATAGGGAGAAATAATGAAAGACCAGAAAGGGATTCAAATTCTGCACCCCTTAATCCCTCTGTACATGTAGTTAAGTGCTCTAACCACTGAAGTACCTGGCGCTGGCGAACCAGTGTAACTGTGACCACAGTATTAATTCATCTTCAAAAGTATTGACGCAGTGCAATACCTTGACCATGATTTACCAACAGCAGTTTTGTTTTGATTAAAATGTAAATTCATTAATTAAATTCAGCAGAAAAAAAAATAATCTAGCTGACATCACAATCATGTAGTCATTTCAATCCATTTTTATATCAAGGTACTAAACATGCACTCCTTTATTTTTCAAGTCATTGATATAATAAAAAGTAGAATTAGCAGTAAGTAAAACTGAAAGTAGAATTTACCATAAGTTAGTTTTTGAAACATTTTTACTTAGAAAACGGACATTGTCATCACACTCATCTATAGCTTATAGATACTCGGACGATGTAAATTATTTAGATACTCTATCATGATAGATCTGCATTATAAAGGACTGGGCACTATGAACAGGGTCTATAGAGCTTTGACCCAATTTGAGCAAAAATGACAGTGGGTGTATAAAATATATTCATGATATAAGGGGAGTGCTAAAACCTTGTGTTACAACACCCTACCTTAATAGTGGTGTTTTCTCCGACATTTTGGTTTCCTGTTGACTTCCTTGTGTGTAAGAATTATTTTTATCAAGCAAAGTCATATGACAGTCACATGATTATGTTGTAATTATGGTACACATACAAAATAACACACATGAATTAGTAAACATACTTGAAACTTATCGATAATGCTAACTGATAGATAAGTAAAGGGGCGGATCTAGAGGGAACTCGGGTTAAATGTTGGATGTTCACGGGCGACTCGATTGCAAAACAATACACAGTATTACAACATGTGTAAGTGAATAGATCTACCATTAATTACAGTGCACGTGAAGAGTGGCAACTTGCATTGTGTCTAAAATTAGATTTGTCTTAACATCACCATCCCGATGCTGACCATTCATCATGTTCATCATGGTCGATGGTCAATTGTCCATTTCCGGTAAACACTAGGACTATAGCATGGTATTTATTGCTTTGATTGCGACCTACTACTGAAATCAAAGTATGTTCATACCTCATCTTAGTATCCTCCCGCTAAACGATCTAGATTTGCATCCACTGTTGGTCTCGTTCGCTGGGCAATAGTTCATCTGAAATTGGGTCAAATAGTCTGGTTCGCAGCCGCTAGTGTCTCGCTACACGATCGATAGAACCAATTAAATTCTTGAATGAAGCCCATACATTAACATTACAGGAAATTATCACTTTAAACAGAGACATGTCTCTGCTTTAATAAAACCCAATTGTAAAGACTAACTTTACAAGGAAAAGTCTCTTTAATATTTTAACTTTTTAACATGTGGACATTTCTACTCTTTGTTATTGTGAAAAAAAAAATCTGAAAAAGTCTCATATATTTACGTATAACACTTTATAATTAACCATTTTCTTCAAAAGTCCACACATTTGGTTTTATGGGGTTTTTCTCTTAGTTTTATAACAATAACAAATTGCTTCGATACATACATGAAACAGCAACATATGCCAGTCTAACTAAACGATACGAAAATTAGACGTTTATATATCAACTAACTAAATAAAAACCAAACTCTCTTTTTTTTCTTCTTTTTTTTATTTTTTTTATTATTATTTTTTTTTTTTTTTTGCCTTTTAAATAATCGACTGTCATATATTGCGAAATGAAAACAGAGAGAAAAAAGAGAGAGACAGATACTTAAAGTGTTGCAATATTTATTTATAAATAAGTCTGAGTCATCTGTTGATTTCGGTCCATTAAGGGATGGAAATTTTAAGGTAGACCCAGCCTTTTTAAAAAATTGTGTCAAACCAACCTTTTTTTCTTCATTTAAACGGTTAAAACAACTTAGAAACTTACTAAAAATGCCAACATATAAATACCCTTGCACGTTTGTTTTCCTACAGCGAGCTTCAGCTCGCATGCATGCTCCAAAATTTCAACAGCCAAATTTTAACACAATGAAGCATGATCTCATAATTTATTAAATTATGCACCAAAATACAACATGTTAGGTTATACAGGTAATTTAAGAATTTTTAATGATAGTCATTAAATAAAAAAGTCTTATTGATTTTCTACAGAAAATGTAAAAAAAAATATTATATTTATTCTTCACACGACCTTCCAAATAAATCACAAAAATGCATGTTGTTGGAAATTTCTCAAAGATTATATTGTTTACATATTTTGTATAAAAGAAAAACCACACAGTAGTTTATCGATATTGACCAGCTACATGTATATACATGTATACATTTTTCTTGAAAGTGACAGACTCTTGAACATGTAAACCCGCATATTGCAGGATATATATATATATAAAGTTTTACAATTTAAGTTGAGTTTTTTGTTTTGTTTTGTTTTGTTTTGTTTTGTTGTTTTTTTTTTTTTTTTGCAAACATTTAAAAAATATGAAATTTACCAAATAGACACAATCTAACAGTCACTAAAAATTATAGAATTAATCAAATTGTATTATACATATTCAAATTTTGGTCCTAGCTGGCAATACCATAGAAAAGAGTGCAGTAACACAACCCCCCCCCCCCCCACCTCCGTCAGGTAATTTTCCCCCAAGTTCTCTGACCTGTTTATAAATGGTTTTCCTCTCCTTTTGAAAAATATGAGCTATATATTTGCACTGAAACCACCGAACCACACTTGTACAATACTTTAAATCAATTACATATCATCTTAAATGGGAAAAGAGTACCAATTCATTTCCCATAGAGCTCAATATTAACCTAAACAGACCTGGCTAGTTTGCTATTTTACTTACAGACATATCCTTAGTCACATTTGAAAGTTCATTCCAAGCACTAACAAAAAATCACTAGAAATATACAGGGTCCCATGGCGTTTATTATGGTGTCCGGATAGGGCCATTTGCGTTAACGCGACATCGCGCGACAATGCGTTCAGATAAACGAGCCATCGCGCTAACACGCCGTCGCGCTAACGCAACTTTGCACAACGCGACGTCTTTGAATAGAATAATCAAATAACCCACAAGAATTGTACAAAACCTTTCTTTATTAAGCGCATTCTTCCTATTACATAAACTTTAAAAAAGAACTGCAGTAATCAAACATGTCACTTGACAATTTGCTATACAGTAGTACTTCTGACATACACAACATTTGCATTTCATATTCTTAAGTGATAACACTACGAATCGATTTTGTTATGTATAGTCCAATACATTTCATCAATGAGTATTTTAAATATTTAATTCTACAATTGCTGAAAATTATATACTAGATAATACAATTGTGAGGCAAATGTCAAAAGCAACAAAGTACGTCTTAAATCTGAACAAAATGTACTACAAAATTAAATATAAAGAATTGATTTATAAAGACAAAGAAAGCTAATTAGATAATTTGAGATTTCTGGAAGAACTTCTATATCTTCTGGTTTTTGTTTTCCTGTTATGTATTCAGTATACTGATGAATTAATTCCAACTGTTAACAACGTCCCTTATATTGATATATTCTTCTTTGGAAATGGTACACGTCACTGAAATAAATTCTTTATTTGATTGAGTGATGATCAGAGAAAATAATCACGTTCTGTCATCTTTGCGAGAGGATTTTCCTCTTTTAATGCTTATATTTCCTTCTCTTAATATGAAAAAAAAAAAACAATTAATTAAGCTTGTATCTGAGTTATGAGTTCACGGCGACCCCTGCGCCCCTTCCTTTAACATTCTAAACAAGACAAAATAGAATGCATCATCATAATATTTGTTTGTTACAACAAAACATCATTATTTCAATTTTTCCAAGGATTGGTCAGCACGTGACCACCACGTGTGTAGTTTTTGCAAGTAGCCAAGTACACTTAATATGCTTCCTAGACATTACACCTAGCTATTGTCTCAAGAACAAAAACAGTTTAACATGTAACAGGTAAATATTTGTTAAACGACATCTTTGTTACATTATGGCTGTATATTAATAAAGGTATGAAAATAATTTACACGATAATCGTGATTAATTATGTCCAGAAGTGACATCATTTTTGTTTGTAGAGTTAAAATCAGTTTAGTATAAACCATGTTTTTTCTCTTCAATTTAATAATATTGGAAGTTTGAAAAAAAACTTCTAAAATATTGATTGGCACTCTATCTTATATTCATATTTTCTTTTATAGATTCTGTTAATTGTCTGATAAACAACAAAAGGAGCGATTGTTCGCGTAAGACTTTTTTAATCCTTCATATCTTAATGTTATTCTTTTTAAATTTATTTTGAACTGAAACAGAGCGTGCCTGACATCACATAAATGTCTCCTTTTTAAAAAAATTATGAAACGAAAAAAAAAAAAAAATCAATCAATTAAGCGCGCTTGATTTGTCCACACCTTTTAATCAAGTGCAATGTAATGTAGTGTGTATTTTCATTATGGACGCCAAAGTAGTGACAGCTGCCGAGGAGTTCCGTTTTTTAGACAATTTTTCTCTTTTTAATAGCTTTTGAATATAAATGAATTTTGTAATCCATTGCCACTCTTGCCAGATTTCAGGCACATGCAAAATACAGTATGTGTTTGTTCTTTAGGCTTATATATTTAGGAACTTTATTTAAGAAAGACACAATGATCAGCAATAAATAAATAAATAATAAACTTATCGTCAAGAATAAATAAATAAAGTGAATGTACTTACTTTACAACTGAAAAGCATACATGTAGTCTGGCAACAACGAGAGAGCTAGTGCACTGATATGCATTGATAAATGAATGCGTATAAAACCACATGTATCTTTTTGTACTTCTTAGTACATTGTACATGTATCTTTTTGTACTTTTTAGTACACTGTACATGTATCAGTTGACTTTTGCTGGCAAAACGTGTTTTATTGTTATGCATATATAAGAAAACAAATCTTTTGAATTTATTTTTCTAATGCGTTGAACACTTTTATATTTATACACGCAATATATGTGCTACATTTAGGTTATCAACTCTAGCATTTTCTTGTGCTGACAAAAGAAACTCTGCAGATTTCTCAGCCTACCGTTTTGCCGGCATTTTGAAAATAAAAGTGTAATTTCCAACACATGCTCTACACAGAGTGTAGACGGTGTACACCTGAAGTGTACATATTTGCACTTGATTATGAGAAGGTGTGCACGGGTTGTAATGTGTAGACAAATCAAGCGCGCCCAATTGTAAAGATGTGTCATCTTTTGTTTATAAGCCACAAAATCAAAATTTTACAATGTATACATCAAAAGAATGTCCAATAAAGGCGATTCCGAAAATCAATCGCCAATCTCCGTAAAACGATGTTATGTTGCCTTCTTTTTATCAAATCCGCCGCCCCAACATGAAATGTTGTACCTTCAGACGCCTCTGGATGAGGAATGGAAAATCGACTTGTATGAACCAAATTCAACAAAATGTATACATGAGGTAAATACAGGTGTGCTTAAAAAGTGATGAAGTTTTTATAGATGGCAATTTTTAAGATCTTTTGTAATTGTGCGTATTTTTGCGCAATGCTTTTCTAGTGACCAATTTTAAAAATCCAGTAATTTGTGTCCCCAAAATTGAATGACACAATTTTTGAAAATGATGAAGTAAAACACATAGATGAATCGAAATTGGTCATTTAATAACAAAATGACGATAAACTTTTATCATATATATAAATTATATACAACATGTAAAATAATATCAAAAACATATGCTTAATACTTTAACATAGTTAAAATTTATCACTTAAAATCAAAGCAATATCACTTCAAAAGGTACACTTTTTAACTTTATCAAAATCTGATTATTTTCCCCATCACAGCCCAATAATTCAACGCAGTATTATATTTTGCTTACAATAGGTATTTTATGAACATTATTAATATTCTTTGTCCAATTTGATTATTGATTAATATTTACTTTTTTTTAGTGTCTTTGTCTGTGAGAACACTACAAATCGATTTTTTATTGTATAGTCCAAGTATTGTTGGGGTTTATGAACATTACATAAACATGTCAATATTCTAATATCACATCGTATAATTGCTGAAAATAATATTAATATACGTAATAAGAATCATTCTTTGAACATTATGAGGTGATAATTTCGGTCGGAGCGTGATCAAGTCTGTCATAAAGCCCTTAGGGTTTAGATTTGACAACGCCCCAACCGAATTATCACCTCATAATACTCAATATTTACATTTGCAAATATGTTTCCTTATATGAACCTATAGAATAGCGAAAACGTTCAATATAAGCATTGAATGCTTATTTTTGGATGTCGTCGGTCCTATGACACACCAATGCGGTGCAGACAAATTAAATACCGCGCGTTAGCGCGGTATGATAATTTGTCTGCACCGCTCTCAGTCAGGGATATGAAACAAACATGGAACAGCCATACCAACATGCTATTTAGTTCGCTTCCGCGACCAAAAATATAGTGCCAGAAACTTTGTAGAGAAATCTTTTTATATTAAGGATTAGATATAATTTAATGATTATTTTTCAAAAGTACATATCAAATTGGTTATGTAACGTTGAACGTTTCATTTAATCTTACAAAAATATATATACTCAAAACACGTGGTGACGTTTATATTTGTGCTCAAGGCGCATGAATTAGCAAAGTGTATTCATCGGAAATTGAACGTCGCAGATTTCCAATGCAAACATACGGGGAAATATACACTGAATGTAAATATTTCTGTATGAACGTTTTCGTGACGTCACAATGATCATAGCACGCGCTTATCGCTTGTCGCTTGGATTATTGTAAACATAAATTCTCGGTTATTTTAACAGTTCTGAACAATTTGTCTCTCTCAAACGTAAATATAAGTAATAAACAGCAATGTTAAATAGTTCACTGGATATGAAGTTGGTTGGTACGTGATCAAATCTACTGAGAAGCCCTTCGGGCTTCACAGGATTTGATCACGTGACCATCCAACTTCATATTCCGGTGAACTTTTTAAATTGCTGTTTATTTCTTAAAAGAATGATTCCTTATATTAAAAAATGAATAAAATGTTGTTTTTTTTTTCACTAAAACGGAGCAAAATTTATTTCAATTTTTCTAAAAATTGGCCAGCACGTCTGTAGACAGACTTTCAATATATTGCACCTATCTGAAAAGCAGAACAGTGTAATATGTAACAGGTAAAATGTTGTAGCACGACATCAGTAATACGTGTTTAACTGTAATTCTATAAAGGCTTTGAAATTAAGTTGCATCATCATCGTGATTACATATGTCAAGAGATGACACAAATTTGATCGCGATTCTGCGTCACAGATTGGAGCGTCATAGAGGTCAGCTTCATGAAACCATGCAACAATATATTAATGAAACCAGCAATGATAAGCTCATTAACAAACAAATTAAATAAATCTTACTTATTTTCCTTTGCTAATACAGAAAAAAATTTAATTTTTCCAAGGATTTAACAGCATGTTTTTAGATTTTGCACATACATATAGACTCCCTTGATAATGAACCCATTCCAAGTGCAAAACAGTTAAATATGCAACAGGTAAAGTGTTCGACATCAGCATTATATCATAGTTGTATAATAATCAATAAGGTTATGACATTATTTTACACCACAATTGTCAAGAGGTGACATAAATTCTATTCAGCGAAGATTTGCGCATTAAAAAGGATCTTATTCATGGAGCCAAATAATACCGTATACGATGACACCAGCAAAGAAAAACTCATTAAAGCAACAGGGGGTTTCGCGTTGCTTTGTTGTATGATACCTAAAGTAAAACGAATACTCTCAATTTATTTTTGGTGTGATTTTACCTACAATGCAACATTGATGGCTACATTCAGGTAAAAAAAAAATAGCTGCCTTCTGAACAAATGGATTGAAATTTGTCTAATATGCATATTACTGATTCGTCATTTGTATAGAGTTACCGAAACAAACTTTATGATCAATTACAATTAAAACAATTCATCGAGGTATAAATAAACACTACAATGACCTAGAAGATCAAGTTTTACAGAAGATCAAATTCGTCGAGAAACACACCCTTTTAATTTATACTCTCATCTCCAAAGAGAATTATTTTCTCTATCAGCTATTTAATTAGTTTATGATTCGATACGGATACTTTTTGGTGGAACAATCAGTTCATTAAAATCATACGCATGCTTCTCTCTTATGCATAACTTTCAATGAAAATTGAATTGACCTTGACGAGAATATAAATATGTATGTTATTCATTTTCTTCTTCAAAAAATATCAAGTACTTGTGATGGAGAACAAAACCAACAAATGTGTTCACGTACGTTTCTGTCATTATACAATTTCTAAACCTTACTGTTCATTTTTATCAGTTGAAGCTATTACAAACCACAGATTAACAAAAACAATGTGGAGACATGAGACCGGTGTACAGCATTAGTTACATGTAACGGCACAAGTGCAGTTTTGTATCCCTTTCTCTATTTTCTTGTGTAAAACTCGATCTGACCTTACAGTACAGCGACATCCCAGCTTCAAAGAATCACAAACTGAAGCGATGTAGTTCTGCAGATAATCTTTACATTTTATTAAAATATATATTCTTTACAGAATTTTCACAACGCCTGTGGTTCGCGAATCACAGTTTTAATAAATTTAAATCTTCAATACACCTGGATGCTCATTTAGTCATAGTAGCAATATCACAAATTGTGTCAGCTGTGTTTTGGAGGGGAAAATCTTAAAATATTTTCTATATAATATTGTCTTTTTTTCTCTCTCTCTCTGTCTTTCTTTTACGATCTCTCTCGTTTAAAAACTCAAATAAAAGAATTCTGAGATTATCTTAAACATTGGAACAAAAACTTGTAATATAATTTAGCATCACGCTCCAGAAACAAGTGAATCGCATCATTATAAACTTTTATATCATTAATTCTAAAAAAAAAAGATTCATTTCTTTATTTGCAATATCATTTAATCCATATGATGCACTATATCATAAAATTAAAACATTTTTGTCATGTAATCCTTTGTTCTTTTTGGCTTTTATACAAGATAAAATACTTCTAAATTTAAAAACAATCCAAGAAGTTAACTGTAGGTGTCTATTCTTAAAAATAATGGATAGAAAGCTGTCCGTTATTAAAAATAATGGACAGAGACATGTAAAACTGTTAACTTATTGGACGGCTACAGGTAAGTTGGAAACAATAATAAAGACATCAGATTTGCAAATAAAGAAACATATTTAATGTTTAACACCTTGAGAGCGATACTGCGAAGAAAACCTCAAATCTACTAAATAATCCAGTATGATATATATCTACTCCATTCTATTTAAGAATCACGAATCAAAATTAATCCACTTTTTTCATATTAATTACTTGTAACCATAAATCACATAATATATGATCAAAATGTAGATTAAGAAAAATTTCACTGCACTATATGAAAATCACATTCTTCACATATCTAAAAGTTAATTCTCGATCATCCGGACACATTCTCCCTGGAAAAAGTTAAAATTAAACCTTGACCCTCAACCTCCTCCACACCCCTGGAAAAATTTCTACTCTGAGCCTTGTTTTGGTTGGCTTAATCTTTCATCAAATGATTTTGTGAGACATATCAAAATTTGGCACAACATTCCCACCTCTATATCCAGGATATCTCTTAGAATATCGTCAGTATACGCAGTACCTTTTTTACATCCTTGAATATTGTTAAATAAGAAATGCTTTCCCCAATAGAGAATGAGATGTTTGTGTTGCTTAGAAGAAGAGTGAATGAATATGAAATTTTCACAGCACAGCTTCATAAACCCCTTGCACATACCTGAAACTGTCCAATAACTGTCCAATAAGTGACAAAAAAAGTTCTACCCAAGACTGGTTTTATTGTGTAAAGTTAAAAAAAATATATTTATCAGCATTGTCAACAGGTTTACCTGAAACTGTCCATTCTTAAAACAAAGAAGGTAATGTTTTAAGTCGGATATTAGCCTCAAACTGTCCATTCTGTAAGAGAAAGAAATAATCTCGGCCCTACGGGCCTCGATCAGTTCTTTCTCTCACAGAATGGACAGTTTTCGGCTTATATCCTTTACTTAATAAAACCATGATGTCCATATTTTGGCATTGAAAGTTATTTTAAAAGTTATTAAAAATATTTATACACATAATCGTAAGTATTACAATATGTAAAACTAGACAATTTCGTGTATGCTGTTAAATTCACAAAAATTATACGTAAATGAAAAACACTATATTAAATCATTAAATGTAGTGAGTTTTAAATAAACGCTGAACTATAAAAAATAATATATTTGTAAAGATCAATTACAATATCCAAGCAAACAATATGACTATAACTTCATGTTTAACAAGCGAATAATTACGTGCAATTATAATTAACTGTTTGACTCGCAGTGAAGATGCAATTTGTAATACACGTAATACAATGTGTCTCTTGAATTTTTTTCAACACCAATCCATATCGCCAAATTTGCAATGACTTGAAATTCAGAAACAAGAGGACTTTTGCTAAATAACATTAGAAATTAAAAAAAAAAAATGGAAGCACATATTAAGAATTAGCATAATTCTCATGGCAAGAATGTCATTATGATATGTTTTTTATCAAATGGCAAGAGTAATGATACTGAATGTTTAAAATGACAAATTATGTGGACAATTAAAATCATGGTAAATCAATATCTCATTATCTAACCAGCAACTTTGGAAATCTAAATAAAAAGCAGTATTAAAACCGTTGCAGAATAGAAATTAACTATAGCAGCGCTGGAAAGGAACGACTTCAATTCCCTGTGTGCGGTAAAAATCTTGCATCTCTTTACTTTGCAGCACATTCATCTCGTGCTCACGTTGATCCGACCTGGCGAAATCATCGACTCCGACTCCACAACCACCGACGTCACCTGACTTGTACCCAGGATGCACCATTAACTCGCAGGTTATGACGTCACTTCCTTTACATTTGAACGCCTTTGTTAACTGTCTCTGTAAGCGCTCTATGGTCATATCTGATCCCATCGTCTGTAATCCAACAAATCGATCCGTTACCCTTAAAGATGGAAAAGAGAAAGAGGTACTTTACATTGAATTTTTAATATATAAACAATAAAGTCAGGAACAATTTAAATTTGAAAATCTTTCGGATGGAAAACGATACTGCAAAAACTTTTAAATAACTAATATTAAAATTAATCTGGGTTATTAATTCTTTAGTTTCATACTTTATTTTATTGTGATGGTCAACATTATTTCAAAAGTAAATTTTGGAGAATATTTACTAGAGAAAACTTTGAAATTTCCGGTATAATAGGTATCCATGAAGCCACTGACACGATGAAGGTCACTCACTTTTTACATGCCTGTCATTGAAGCTTTTATTTTTGAACTACAAGATATTTATTTTTCAAGTATATGCATCAAGATTAAGATTAATTAAATGCTTGTTACTCTGGATTGCGACGACGCATTTCAGTTCACATTAAAGACTCTCAACAGGGATACAAACAGTAAATACATGTACTTAGTCTAATTTAACAGGCAATTTATCTCTCTATTTCAAAGAGAACATGTCCTGGATTTATAAAATCTTACAAAACCTGTTTCAAATCTAAACCCCAAACTTGTGATTTCAATTATGATAATACGTTTGCAAAATCGTATATTACTACAAATAAGGTGATGAGGCTACATTGCCCTTTTTTTTTTATAAATACCAAATGCCGTTTTCCTTCAGGATAGTTTTGGCTGACGATGCTTGATCAACCAATTCCTTAAAAAATGCATCCAAGCGTTTGATGGCGTCAGCGGTCCAAGAATACTCGTGGTCTGGTTCCAAATCTTCATACGGGCATCTTGTACTTCGAACTCCATTTTCACGTAAAACTGATGCAAACACTTCACAAATTCCTGATTGCAATACAAAAATACATTCATTAAGACCTTTCTTTGTAACAAAGAAACGACCTCATCTTTGTATGACATTAAGGTGCCTCGACAAACCAATATATTATTTGATGGATCGATAAAGAATGTTTTTTGAAATATGATTTCACAAGAAAGAGACCACTATCGGCTTTCAATTATTCATACGAATTTTTTTTTTGGCATTTTTTAAGAGAAACCGGAAAACTCGTGACATTTTAGAGCTAAAATTTTTGTCTCAATTGACGTACCATACAAGTCAATTATTTTTAAAGACATGTCAAATACGGCCAAATAAACTTTATAATTTGTTGGGAAAAAATTTATGAAAATGAAAATCAGGAATTGTATATATATTTTTTAATCTATGGATAAAATCTACAAATTAATTGTCACTCGCATCAAACAGATGCCATACAATCATATTTTAACTAGAAATCGGAACGAAATTGTGAAATTCAAGTAAAATTGTAAAATCTTAAATTCGAACCGATCCCGATTGTAATTAAACTGATCCCGAACAAAATCACATAAAGTCGAAGTATATCACAATTCTGCAGGAATATTAGGTTGTTTTGCTGTAAAATGGATTGTCCATTCATTGATCGTATAATTAAATGCATTTCGATTTATCAGAGTGAACTGGAGTTTTTTTTTTTGTTAAACTTCAACTTTAGAATAATTTTGATCGGGATCAGGTTTTTCTAATCGGGATCGGTTCAAATTTGAAAAATTACAA
>WFKH01003881.1:62291400-62325067 GCA_016163765.1 Magallana hongkongensis
ATTTGAATTTTCATAAATAATTTTTAAATTAAAAAATTTGACCACACCATTTTTTGCCTTGTATTTATAGATAATTATATTGTGCATCAACTGACACCAAATTCTAAGCTCTTAAATATCCTGTTCGCAGCCAAAACAATTTTTCCGCTTCTCTGAAAAAATACAAAAAGAAATTTATATAAAAAATCTGAAAGTCGATATCAGACTCTTTTTGTGACATCTCATTTCAAAAAAGATTCTATATCGATCCATAAAATAAAATTTTGGTGTGTCGATGAGTCTTAAAAACCACAAACACGAGATCATTTGAAAACTGGAAAGTAATGG
The DNA here is from genome assembly GCA_016163765.1 of Magallana hongkongensis. Taxonomy (NCBI): domain Eukaryota; kingdom Metazoa; phylum Mollusca; class Bivalvia; order Ostreida; family Ostreidae; genus Magallana; species Magallana hongkongensis. The sequence continues at coordinate 62,291,728 of WFKH01003881.1, forward strand.
AAAATTATGATTCTGTATTTCAGCAATTTGTTACTTTGAAAATGGAGGGGGTTTTTTTATAGTAAAAATGAAATTGTCTACATTCAGAACATCTTTTATATGCTTTAATTTTTTTGTTTGGTTTTTGTGTTCTGTTTGTTTTTTTGTTTTTGTTTGTTTGTTTGTTTGTTTGTTTGTGTTCGGGTTTTTTTGTTTGTTGGCTTATTTTTGGTTTGTTTTTGTTTTTGTTTTTTTGTTGTTGTTTTTTTTTTGGGGGGAGGGGTGTTTGTTTTTGTTTTAGGTGAAATATTTTGCATTTGAAAACAACAATACTTGCCAATCACAGGTAGAAGAAGTAAGGGCACGATGTTTCTTTGAAAGGAGAAATCAATATTGCTAGAGTAAATTGCGTTTGTTCCCTAATGATTGTCACGTTTAAATGTGAGCTTAGTCCCTGTTAAAATTGTATATTTTAATGCGTATAATTAAAAAAAAAAATTCGACCGTTGGAAATTTATTTTAAAAAATACATAAAGCATGCAATGCTATTGTATGTGTAGCAAAAATATTAAGTATAGATAGAGAGAGACAGTATGTTTTACAAATAAAATAAAAGAAATAAACAATTGGAAGCATATCAGTACTACTAAATTCACAATAGTTAGTATGTTATTATATAGACTACGAAATCCAAAAATATCTAGTTTTATATAAAAGTTAGTGTTTACTAAATACATTACTGTGCAATGCTCAAACGATGAAATTCAGTGCAATAGGCAATATAAACCAAATTACAAAGCATTGAATTGAAATTTTTGAACACTTTGAATTTAAACCTTCAACTTACTAAATCCTGCCTCCTCTATATGAGATTCGTTCACTTATATTTGTGAACAAAACTAAAACAAAAATTTATTCAAGGTAATAAATCATGCATTGCTTAAAGTTCCACCATCATTTTGACTGAAAGCTATGAAAGTCAACATTCAAAATCACGATAGAACATTTTTGTTTGAAAAGCGGCATGTGGAAATACAATGAATTACTGTTTAGAAAAACAACTTTCGAAAATACATCAGCATTGAATAGATATGCCAAAAGAATGTTAATTTTTTCTTTTAAATGTTATATTTTTTAGAGCTTCAAAAATTTTGGATGTTGAATGGTTACTTGTCATCTATTTTATCGATAAAATTTAATTTCAATTGGACCTTGTTCCGAATCTCCAAAGCAGGTAAATAAGATTGTCTGAATTTGATTTTCTTGGAAACAGAAGATGGTGCTCATTTAGGGTATAATGTTCATTATATTTAGTTAATAAATATCCATATTGAAAATCTTTAAAATGAGATATACACACACATATACATAGTGCACCTCCCCCCCCCCCTTACTTCCTTCAATATAAACCCTGTGAACAACATTGGTATCCGATATACACAATAGTGATTGTGCTTAAAAATAAGTAACAAATATTGATATTTTGAGGAATGTAATTAAAATCTGGTGTGGTACATATACATTTCATGCACACATTTTCTGATATTAAGAGACAATATTTACATCTACCGAGTTTTTTCTCCTCCATTTCTTAAGAAAACTGATTGTAATTCATAGCTCTATTATAAAAACTGATAGGGCTGAAATCTACACGGCCCAGTTCGAACCAGTTTATCGATCGGTTGAAACCTCCAGCAACCTAAGAAAAATCACGAACTGCACAAAATAATCTTGATGATTTCAGACTCAAATTCCCATATACGACGACTTGATTTTAACATGATATATCGTCCTCTCTGCGACAATCAATGACATTTTAAAGACTGAATGAAAGGGTTCCCGGATTCATATAAATAGATAATTACATGACAATTTTTATATTGCATCCTATATTAGTCCGAGGTCGCTGTATATCAGCCCGAGAGCCGTTATCGCATCCTATATTAGCATGAGGTCGCTGTATATCAGCCCGAAAGCCTGACGGCAGTTTTATACAGCGACATCGGACTAATATAGGATGCGATATAAAAATTGCCATGTTATAATCTTTATATCATATTAGAACCATTTTAACAAGAGCTTGGACTTTGGGTAGTTGGTGTCAAACAGCATTGTGACGTAATCCTGTCTATTTCATCGTAGGCCACTCAGCCATTGCTCATTGAAATCAACAAAATTTGTCTGGCTTTTGAGTAAAGACTACGCAATCGGTGTATATTTCACTTGAAACCAGCGTCATTTTAACTTGTTTTGACGCAATAAATAGAAGTCACGTCCTACTGAAAGTCCAAGGCCTTGTTAAAATGGTTCTACATATATAGAAAATATCAAAGAAACAATAAAAAAAAAAACATCATGTGATGAATGGTTATTGTCAACAAATCGCTCCGTGTCTATATACTTGTCCTTTATAAACTTTCCTTTCAGCTGTTTGTATACCAAGTTGACGTCGACATAACTATTTGACGTCTTATGCTTATTCGGACATCGGAATTGAACGACGCATAATGAATTCTACGTCATAACAGCCGATGATTAACGGAAAGGAGTGGGTAATAACAACCGAAAATTGCCGGAAAGCGGTGTGCAATAAATTTTATTACACATCCTTAGGGTTTATTACACACGGGTAGGCGAATTTTCTGTTTCTATTGCATATAGCGGAAAAGAGTGTATTTTCTATAAGTTTACGATATAACATTACAAAGAATTGTGAGCTGGGTAGTTTACTTATATTTAAAAAAAAAACCGGTAAAACATTGCGAACAAAAAAAGAGTAAAATACAAAAGAGTATGAATTCATATATATTATACTAAACGTTTTGTAAATATAGATCATATTATTTTATGAAAATTATTACGATTTGAAGGGTTGCCGGAAATATGCTCTGTAACATGTAGAAGTTTACCTGGAAGAAGATGTGCATGCTGGTGTCCGTCAATATGCTCTGGCTTCCGGCCCATCAAAGACTGAAAGCGGTCAATCTGGCTTTGTAACTCAAACCTCACCTTATAGAAAAAAATTAAAAAAAATTATCAAACTGAATTTCTTCGTTCATATATGATAGAAAGGTAAAACAACAGTTTAAAACTCGTTTTTTTATTTTACTTCCCTTTTCACCTATAAATTAAATTTCATTTTGTTTTGACAAAAATGTTGTTTGTAATCCATTACTAAAACCGATGGAGAAAGATTCAGTTTTATTACCTCTTCCATATCAACTTCGCCTTTTGATAAAGCTTTCTTGAGTGAAAAAAGGTTGAGGAAATTACCATTACCATCGGTCAGTGTTTTTGTTTTGGTTCCAACTGGGGTTCCTTCAATGATGTTGAAATGCATCCCTAAAATAGCAGAAAAAAATCGATCAAAAATTAAAGAAAAAACGTATTTTTTCTCTCTCAAATTTTGGCAAACACATTTGCAGCGCCTATTTATGCATATTTTATAGTTGTTCACGAGTACTGGATATTTAATTTAATCAAGAATAAAATTAATTTGCAAAAATAAATTGAATTGATCCATTTAAAATAAAATTATTTTGCATTGAACCGGAATTAGTTAAGGGGAAACAATACCATAGTAACAGAGTCAGAAGAATATTTAGTTTTTGGGCTGTAATATGTTCACTAACATCTCATTGCCAATTGTATAAAGAATATGTCTTCGTCTATTTTTCTCCTAGTTGTTGAGTAAACACTCTTTTAAGTTTGATTCAAGTGAAGTTAACGACCTTTTTTCAGGAAAAATAAAAATGTGAAGTGAAAGACAAGGCTGATATTCAACGCCGGGCAAATTTTTATCTCTTTCGCCAAAGCCAGGCTAGTGCATGCGTCAATCTATAAAACATTACAGTATATAATAAATACATGTAGTTCTGTGGTCCTTTCTAGACTTTAGATTTTAAAAAAAAAATGAATCTTTAATACCCATACATGTTGATTAATTTCAATGTTACCATTAGTATTCTTTATTGTTAAATTTTAATTAAAGACTTACATAATATGTAGTTTAAAATTTCGAAACCCCCACTCACTTACCATTGTTCTATCTTCTTGTTTCGGTTATCAGGGAATGAAATACCATAACTCTCTATCCAATAACATTAAATTGCAAATAATTTACCTTTAAAATCTACAGATAAATTGTTCAATATTTCGGAAATCCCTTTAAAGAGGAAGGGGCTACTTTAAAAGCCAACGCCCAAATATGCATGCTACATGTTAATGTTTCAAAAAAGAAGATGAAGCATTTGGCACACTCAAGTAAGATTAAACCACCTATACTATCAAGTAAATTGTTATCAAACGTATCCTCAGATAACGTCGCTTTATTTCGGGTGAACTTCTTTATCTCTGCACGAGACAGACGTGTCAAATACTGCACAACCGTACAGATAACAAGTAATAGCTTTCCAAAAAGCTTGCCCGACTAAACAGAATTATTCTATTGGAAGCATGTATCAATTATTTTATGAGAAATAAATTTGAATTTTCGCTGCTGTTGATAAATTCATAAATAGAACGTGCTGATTTAAGAAGCAATATAAGTCTTTTTCTTTTGATTTTAGTGCATATACATGTATATTACTTGCAATTAAAGTATTTCACTATTTCAAATTATTTTAGGAAAGTACATGATTGTAAATAATAATTGTAAGCTTGAAAGCAGAAAAAAACCCACAGTTTTTAAAATTTTATTTGAATTGTGAATTTGTTATAATATTCAGATGGCAAATCAAAGGCCTTTCTGTCATTTCCGTGCAAAGGTTTCTCATAACATGAGAAGAACAGGAATGGTGTTTTTTGGGAGTTTTTTTGTTTTTGTTTTTTTGTTTTTTGTTTCTTGGTTTTTTTTTCAAATAAAGCCGCATATGTACACACGGTGTGCTCCGATGTATCTCATTACATGAGAGCTCTCTCTTAAGATCCCCCCATTTTGGACTCTTCCACTCTATATCGGTGCGTAAAAATTATGAATGTGACATTATGGCGCGAAGTCCTGCTTCAAATGATAAGACTCCAACGCTTTGAATGAACTCATCTATGGGTCCTTGGAGAAGGGGTCAAATCAATTTTAACATTTGTTTTCTAACAATGATATATATTATATTTTAGATGTTTTAGAAGGAATCTATCGAATCAACATACACACCAATTGTTAAATGTACAAGCAAGCTATTAAACCCTTTTCAAGATGAATGAAATTGCCAAATTGATCAAAAATCGGGGCATGAAACAAAACGCCCCGCTTCAGCAATTTAGTTCCCCAGTAAATATTTCAGCTATATATATGAATATATCTTAAGGAACTTCACTACACCTTCAAATAGTTTCTCAAATCAGCACAAAATTACTTGATTATGATAGCCAACATGATGAATAAGAAGTATATATGTCAAATAGGCGAAAAAATTGGCAATTTTGGATAAAAAATGATATTTTCAAAAATTTCATCCAGTAAACATGAACAAAAGCCCCAGGCGGATTCGAACTCATGATCTGCGGTTCACAAGCCTGATACTTTAACCACAGTGAGCTACGACGATATACAACCGAATCGAACGATAAAAACAGTTTAACAAAACATTTAAATCGCCATCTTGTGACGTAGTTTCTTAAAAAAGTATAAGTCTGGGTGTAGTGAGGTACCTTAAAAGCTTACTTAAATGCAAACTGGTGATTTTGTTTAAAAACAACATCAATTATTACTTACATTCTACCGCAGTAAACAGTAAATAACAACTTGTGACACCCCCCCCCCCTTTCCACCGTTCAAACATGGTTATATATTTTTAATCAGGATTACACACGTGCATGGGTGAACCTCCTCTTACTTGAAATTCTTGATCGCTGTTGCTTATTACATCCCATAGAATAATTTCATTAATTGCAAATTCAAATGTTGGCAAATTAAACATGCATCGGTTTATCTTTTTTATGAAAAATATTTATATCGCTAGCTCCCATTGCCTGCACTGTTTCGGAGATTGCAACTTTCAAACCTTAGGTATAGGCAATAAATGTCTTGCAAGGATGAAATACTGGTAACCTCAATTCAGCGAAAATTGTGACGATAAAAAGGCGATGTTCCAAAGACATCTACACATTTGATGAAACATAACAATTCGACGGAATAAATAACTTTTTATTTCCCTTCAAAAACTTCCTTGACAGTTTATTTTAATCTTAATGAAAAGTAGATATGCCAATGTTCATTACGACTGTTTAATCACAATGACCTAATTTTTAAAGGGATAATATACTTTCATTTAACATACAAAATATGATTTCATAACAATAAATTTAACTCAGTAACATTCAAAACAACCATGTCATATAATTGTAACCGAACCTGTTTGCCATATCAAAATCCAGTGTACCTGTTGGCATGTTGACCTTTTTCGCCCTATTAGCCGCGTCTTCAGCTGCGACGCCATTGACCATCAGCGTGACACCACTAATTGCCCCGCTCAGGATACAGTTCACCATGCCTTCGTTCCGCTCCACGCTATAGCCAAAGTCATCTGCATTTATAATCAGGAGCTTCGTCATCTTCGTATTGTTGAATTTGCGTCTATCAGCCTGCGTGTTAGTACGGCAGCCTCTTAGGGATGCAAAATTAACGGTTTGACAATGTGAGCGGACTTTGATGTAGATTTAAGGTACCTCACTACACCCAGACTTATACTTTTTTAAGAAACTACGTCACAAGATGGCGATTTAAATGTTTTGTTAAACTGTTTTTATCGTTCGATTCGGTTGTATATCGTCGTAGCTCAGTGGTTAAAGTATCAGGCTTGTGAACCGCAGATCATGAGTTCGAATCCGCCTGGGGCTTTTGTTCATGTTTACTGGATGAAATTTTTGAAAATATCATTTTTTATCCAAAATTGCCAATTTTTTCGCCTATTTGACATATATACTTCTTATTCATCATGTTGTCTATCATAATCAAGTAATTTTGTGCTAATTTGAGAAACTATTTGAAGGTGTAGTGAAGTACCTTAAAGGGGAACTTCATTTCTGTAGTTGTGCATGAAAATATGCATGAGCATCTGTACAACTCATAAGAAGATACTTTTTACAATATTTTGTATGTGAGCTGAATTTCATAGTTCCCCGTATAATCTGGTACATTTATGTCAGTTATGATATGCAACTCGTGCATATTGATTTTACATGGCAGCAATGATATTGAATCGTTTCATAACAAAGGATTGGATCAGTGTTGTATATCTGCCATTAATTCATCACCTTTTTGGGTGATAAACGCTAAATGGTGTTCGATTTCTCTACCTGATATGTGTTTTGCTTTTTGTTTTTTTTCGCATGTACTATCGCTTATATGAGCCTCGAAATATTAAACATTATTTGATATATACCTTTACCACTATTCTTCTTTCTTGTGTTACTTTGAATTTTAATCTATAACTCGGCATTTTTTGTATTTGCAGCAAAGGTTTCAAAATACATGTACATGTTTGTAATTATCATGTAAAGGACAAGAGCGTACAATGCCTGACAAATCCCCCGCACCCAGAATGTTGAAATGGCATACGTACATATAAAAAGAAATTTACACTTGAAAGTGTACATCAGTATAATATAAAACATCATTCTCTGACAAATTAACAAATATACATTTATACTTTGTACTTATCTCGTTTGTTTTATTAGTTTATTTTCTAAACATTAACATCATGATCTCATATCTGCGCTAGCCTATTTTTATGCGACATTGTGTGTACTGAACATGAACATAACGTATTTTTGATCGTTATCTAGAGCGTATTAGATATTTTCTTTCAAAAAAATCTAATAATTTAAAAAAAAACCAATGATTTACTTAAAACCACAGAAATTAAAAATAAAACGTCGGCTAGGATTCGAACACCCTCTCATCCGATGAGGATAGCCTACAAGCCTCCGCCTATCTCACTGAGCTACGGTGATACACTACAGCAACGGTGAATACAATGTAACTTTGATTGTTTGACAATTATTAATAATTCAATAAAAGTGAAATGTTTTTGGTGAAAACCACGAATTTTGACCCACTATGGGTCTAGACTCCATTTTAATGAATCATTAATAAAAATGAATAAAAACTTATCCTTTAAATAAAAGTACTTTTAGGATGGAGTCAAGACCCATTCATACCTAAAATTTGCAATTTAGAACTGTAAATGATCAAGATTTTTGCATAAAACGCTGTGCAGCTTAATCTGGAAACCATATCTGTCGTGTTTACAGAATGAAAGCATATGTTTGACTCACACTATGACATTTATACTATAAACAATGCTTACAAGCCAAAAATTAATATTTTAACTGAAATTGAAAATCGTTTATTGCTGGTTTGTATGTATATGTTCTTGAAAAATGTGCAGTAAAAACACGCAACTTTTAATACGTACCGCGATCAAGTTTACTTAAAGCTTTACAGCAGAAAATTCAATGTGTAATTACTCTTTCTTACTGCTAGATTATTTTGAAGGATTAAAGGTAAGACGTCATGTTATCATGTTGTTAAACACTAAAGTAAACATTCACCTACATTTGAACTACAAATGCCCACTGAGGTGGAAATAGGCATGTTTAAATCACGTGAATTCTATAGAAGGTGATCTTGAAGCTTTGGTCAACTTGAACGAAAGTTTTGTTGTTGTTTTTTGGGGGGGGTTTTTTTTTGTTTGTTTATTCCAGGTGTTTCTATACTTTGATCCTCGGAAAAAAAAACTTTTTACAGGTCTAGACAAATAGTAAGAAACATTTATTTTAAAACCTTTTCTAGAGTAGCAGATTACATTTTTTTTTCATTCCAACAACATTATACCTAGCAAACCTACGCATAGAAATGACAACCAATCATCAATATTTTATTTTATTTATACTTGTACTTACTAATAAATACATGTAACTGTGCCCCTCACATCCACGGCTTGAGGTTGAACACTCGACGAACGGAACACCCCCCCCCCCCCCCCCACCACCAATCCCTGAAAAAAAAGACTGATGGAGAGTAATATGTTGTTCAAAAGCAAGAATAATTATTTGATCAAGTAGGTAAAAAAGTTATGTAATCGGCATCTATTCTATTCAAACTTTGTCCATATACCCCCCCCCCCAAAAAAAAAAATAAAAAATAATAGAGTAATATGTTGTTTATTATATAATCAAGTAGGTGAAATAGTTATGTAATCCTTATCTATTCTATTTAGACCTTGTCTAATGCACTCTATATTAGATTTTTTTTAATGCACTCTATATTAGACTTTCAATACGCCATGGTTACATGTACACTTTGAGGCAAATGTTTAAGTTCTAATTTTCCAACATTGTTAAGGGTACAAAATTGTTTTATAATGTACTTATGCACTTTATAACATTTTGTACCCTTAACAATGTTGGAAAATAAGAACTTAAACATATTAATATCACAGTGTTACTATATTTGAATGAGACGAATGACGTTGCAGAAATAGAAATAGCTTCCTTTTTCATTCTCAGAAAAAAATTGATCTTGTTGCGTTCTTTTCAATTTCAGTGTCTAGACGGTATTCTTCGACACTATTAATAAGTGAACTGGATGGCCGTGGCCATTTTTAGAATATATTTATCTCCTTTAAAAGTAGATTTTTTCATGAATAAATAGGAAAATTTGTAAAATTTAAAGCTAAAATAAATATATCAATTTTTCTTTGCTAAATAGTAGTTTATAGCTTAAAATCCATTTCTAACAATATAAGGTAGATCTGATGGTTAATTTAATGATCACCAGGCCTCTTTAATCCAAATTATCAATAACCTTTTTATCTAATGGTACAATCGTTCTTCTTATTTTTTTTTCCATTTATTAGATAAACATAAGATTTGATTTAAAAAAGGCTATAATAGAACAATAATCTACTGTATTAAAACCGTAAGTGAATATATTTGGTCAATTCAGTATTAATGTATTGTTATTGTTTGTTTATTTGTTGTTGTTGTTTTTTGTATATTTATGAAAACAAGTGCATTTATGAATACAGGTGAAACAAATTATTTAATTAATAAAATATTCCATGCAGGTTCTATAAAAAAATCTTTCTGGAAGGAGTTGTGCGCTGTGGCGATGCTCTTTGAAGAAATGACGCAAAAAACATTTTTTGGTGTTTATTGTTGCAGGTGGCAGACATTGCAGAAAAAGTTACAAAACCCGCTAGCGTTTTAATTACTATAGTCGATCAAATTCAGCAGTCTCGTATGATATTAATTGTGATCCGTTGTTAATGACAAGTAAACTAGGGATCATTTACGTCGAAAACTCCATTCGAGTTTCGCAATAACAGCTTCTGATGAACACGAGGCAAGCTGGTCGATTTCCAAGATATATAAAAGGTATAAAACAGTTTCAAGCGATAGTCTTCTCAAATTCATTTCAAATGTGATAATGCCACATGTAATCTTGTCTATTCTCTGCCAATTAATTTGGTAAGCCTTCTCATATTTATTTTAAATGTGATTATTTGACTTGCAATCTTTGCCTACTGTGCTCTAATCCATTTGATGTATTTCCTCTGTTAATCATCCCTCCATATAAAGATACATTATCTTTTTAATAAAAAAGGAGGTTTGGGTTCTTATATAACACCTTACTACAATGTTTTTTGTTTATATCCTTTTTCTCTTGCGAAGCATATCGAATTTCATGCCGTAGGGAATCACTAGTACCTCTCATTGAAAGGTATGTTGTGTTATCAAACCATCCATCAGAGATACACTTTTTAAGTTTACACTTTAAAAATAGGTCATCTCAATCCATCGGCTAAATGTCTTTTAACTTCTAGAGTTTGAACACATCTGGGATAAGTTTTATTCTTTATTTTTTTTTTTACCTTTCTCGTTTCGACATTCAATAACTAAAGACTTTATCAGCAAATCAAGACTTTGTTACTTGCTTGTTGGAGCATGGCTAAACTCAATCTTTTTTTTTTTTCAGGAGAGTTACTTTTCAATGCAAAATAATAGAAATGTCTCCTTGTGTCATTATGAGCCATCATGCTAATAAGGACCAGTTTCAAAGTCACAAGTTGTTTGACTTGCTTTACAGTTGGTTTGTCTCTACATAGAACGAACAGACACGTGATAATACACTATATCAGGAAATTAACATGTTGGTTCTAATTTCACTTTGTTCACAATTTATTATTTTATTATCATATCTATTAATATATTATTAATATTAATATATTATTGATATTTGATTATTATTAAATTATCGTGAATGTTGATTTTCTTTGCTGCGTGGTAGTAGTCACATGTCCTAATAAAAAAAGAAGGAAAGATTTTTTTCTGTAATATGAAATTAAAACCATAACGATTGTTACTTTGAAACAAATTCTCAAATTCTAGCATCTTGGAATAAAACAACTAAATGTATACTATAACAAGAATTCTGTGATGACAATATCTTTGGTAAATTTAATCATTTTTTTTTCTATTTATTTGAACTATGTAATTAGTTTCAGGTTCACATCGCACATAGTCTACCCAGAACGTTCTTCGCATACTCCTATTGAGTAACTAAAACATCATTATACACGTCTTGAACAGTGTTCACATTTTGCGGAACAAATCAAATGTAACATCAAATAGTCGTAATATTTTTGGTATACATATTTAGGAAAATAAAAAATCTATTTTATTGCTGTGTATCCTGCTTAAATGTATATTTTTTGGTTCATTGCTAATTATCGAAAGTTCAAAGAATTCAAAGAACAAACGTTAAGAACATCGGTATACATTTTTTTGCGGAATAAATCAAACATACATTTAAATTGTCTTAAAATTTTTCTTACACTTAATCAGGAGAAACTGTTTTTCATTTTCCTGCCTATGCTGCCTAAATATACATTTATTTTGTTCATTGCTGCTTATTATCGTTGTGACAAAAGTTCATACAATTTACACTTATTTCTAATCAAATTAAGAGTTACCGTCTTTAATCTCAATCGACTTCTTCCAGCTCACAGTTAATTGAAGACGTTTAGAGTAACACATTTTAACAGAGTCCTGAAAGGCTAAGTTTTTGAAAGATCGAAGAGAACTTTTTATTGAAGCATCTCTTTTTTGTAATAGACTCATTAGCAATAGAAATGATATTTTGGGTAATTGCCATTCCATTGATGGAGTCTTTAAAACGACCACTCGTTAGTGGAAGCCCAATCAGCGAAATAAAATCACACAAACTCCCTCTTGTGTTTAACTCTATATCACGAAAACATGATGAAGACTGGTTGAAGGTGTTTACTAGTATAGTGATACGTGTTAAGATATATGATGAGTTAATACATACTAGTTAAAAAATCGAGGATACATGTATCATGCGCCGTAATATAAATTTTGCTATTTTCTTACATTTTGTCAGTCAGAAATATCTGACGTTTTTCTGGCTTTTTAACGATTTTGATATTTTACATACCAGGAAAACGTCAGAACCGGCGCCATTACGAAAACTGGAAATTCACCGCCTCCAACTGGAAGCGGCATTTTCTACTCGATTTTAAATAAATATATATTTAAACTCACTAATACAGCTTGTGGTATAATTTTATTGCACATTTTGATAATCACACTAATGAACAATAGTGTTGTAGTCCTATTTTTCTCGCGAGATTTCAAAAATGCACGAAATCATTTAAACAAATCTGATCAGTTCGATAGAATGTGTTTTACAGTCTGTTTATGGGATGTAAGAACGCATAAAAGCGATATTAGTGAGAAGTAGAATCATCGTTTTATTAATTATTTGCAAGTGAAACATTTGATTCAACTCGCAAATATTTAAAATCGAGCCGAGAATGTCGTCTCCAGCTGGAGGCGGCGAATTTTCATTTTTCGTAATGGCGCCAGTTCTGACGTTTTCCTGACATGTCAAATATCAAAATCGTTAAAAAAGCCGGGAAAACGTCAGATATTTTGGACTAACATATTGTATACTAAATTCATCCGCTATTTTACATATTTCTCATGTGAAATTTCGTGAATAGAGTAGACTTGTGTGTACAAGATATAATAATTTTTATATCAGCCATCCTTCACCTTGTAGACATTTCCAGGGTAGAGCGACATCGAACTCGGACTCGTGCTATGTAAAGCTTCTAAATAAGGGATCGTATGAAAAGTTAAAAAATAGTTGTAAACTTGTACACAGATCTTTTTCTGCATTAATATATAACACGTTATGAAATTTAGTATAGACTGTTTTACATTCATCAATTTATTCTCTTCAACGTGACAGAGAAGCACAAATATAGATCGACTACAGGGTACCAATAGCGTGGTACAGTTTCATTTCCGAATTACATGTTCACTCTTTATTTATTTATTTACGGATTTAATTTTCTCCATTGTCTCTACTGATGTGCAGGTCGTCTTTTTATTTCCGCACGAGAGTACGCAGTGACAAAAGGGTCTCTATTGGAAAAAATGTGTCTCCGAGGATGAACCATTCGTTTGGAAAGGGCTGTCCTTGGTTTTTGTCCTATTGCCGGTATAACATTCAGTATATTATGGGTATCATTTTGATGTCCGATGAACCCGCTTCGTACAAAGCGAAATGTGTTAGAATTATCAGTGATAAAAATTGTGTGGACCCAGTAATAATGTCTATATCCAATATAATAAAGAGCCTGTGGGTCAGTTTTGTGAAGTCCCATTGATTAACTGCAACTGCGTTGGGTAAATCCTCCCAATGCGCGTACCCATTTTTCCATATTTTTTTTCGGGGGAAGAGGGTGTTAAATTTTCGAGGGAGTTCCGAGGCATATTTTTGGTAATTTTACTAATATGTACATTTTAGAAAGGACTACGTGCCCTATCCTCTAGATCCGCGCATGCTCACAAATACCCAGCATACTCCTTTCCAATTCAATCGGCCACTGAATGTTAATAACATAAGTGTTGTTCAAAATATTTTTAAAAAACGTATCCCGGAGCCTATGGTCGCAGGGGAAAATAAAACATAATAAAATTGAATAGCATGGGTATGAGCAAAGCCATAGTATTAAAAAGCATCAATCTGCTTCTGAGTGATAAAACACGGTTTTAATTATTTAAAGTACAACTTCAGCTTATATCTCTTAGTATCTCTTGCAAAGATTCAAGTGATTTTCACGTCGCGCCTCAAATAATTTATAAGGATGTCATGCAAAGATATGGAACAAATTTCTCCCTAGCCATGGACGCCCAGCATCATTGAGTCGATGCCTAATGCTACAAAGACTTTCTGGGAGTGGCAGTGATAAAACCACTAATAAAATATAAAAATATGATATCTCTATTTGTAATATTAATTGGACAGAGGTCTAATTCTTAATTTTTGATTCAACAATAAAACCTTTTTAAACGTAGTTTTATTCAAGTTAATTGAATATATTATTTACAGCAAAATAGTTTATTTATGTTATAATGATAATGGAAAAATACTTAACAATTTCAAATTCTTCAAATGATGATTACATTTTGAACAATATGTTGTTACATCCACATTGAAAATCTGAAAGCGAATGAAAATACTCAAATCGTCGTTTTGATATATAGGGGCATTTTGCGTGATGATGTTTAGTTCTGAACAAACGCAATATTGGTAACGCCAGAATTAACAATTTTTCTGTACATGCAATTTATGAAAAACACGCAATCTGACCAAAGTAGGTAAATGATAAACATAACCCTATAGTTTGTGGTAGATAAATTTTCCCCTTAAGTGTAAATTTCGTCATAATAAACACTCGTCTATTCTATCTACAATTTAATCTAGAATCTTTAACCCGGTCTTAAATATAACAACGTTTTTAGTGCTGAATTGTGTCAATTCCTTGTAAATAATTCTTTCCCTTGGGAAGCCACAACAAATTGGCAAATCATCCACCTGGGTACATCTGGTACGTGGGTGAAAAGTGTAAGAATAGAAATATATCTCTTTGTACAATGTATTTCTGTACTCGCTACTATTATGTCAAAAAAACTGGAAAATATTAAGCTGGAAAATGGAAAAATATGTAACCTCCACTAACGCCTTTTAAAATACTAGGAGCTGATCATAACTTGATTTTATGTATTTGGTTTATTATTATTTTTTTTTTGGGGGGGGGGGTGTAGTAAAATTTCTTTTTAATACCTAACTAACTTTGAAAAGTAGAATATGTTTAATCCACGTACAAAAGACCATGGCAGTCGTTTTTTTACTGTTAAGATTATCGTTGGTAGCCATTTATTTATGTACCCTTATAAACAAGATATTTTGTTATTCAGTCATGCAAAATACAATTCAACGTCTAAAGTTGGCTACATTTTATTGTCATATTTTCAACAGCAACACAAAATTACTCAAACACTTGCTGACTGCTAATCAAACAAAATATCTTTCAAATGTAGCATTTTTTTACAGTAAGGTGTGTGCTCTACATAGTTGATTAAACTATTATTATTAACACGAAAAGTAACACCCGTCGTATCAAAATATGCCTTTGTGAAATATGAAATAACTATACAAAAATTCATAAACCAGATATGTCATTATATGTCTCATTATCTAAATAATTAATAATTTTTCAATCAAACAAACAAAACAATACACTACTTTTTCCATTTATTAATATCCAGCTTATAATAATGAAAATCAATACTACTATGCGAAGAATACTAATATATAAACCAAGCGCAGAACTTGTCATATCGTCAATTCATTGCGAAGGGATGAACGCCACAACCGAAACCTATAGTAGCAATTCTACTTACGTGGATCCCCTGGGTGAAGCAGGTAAAATCATTTACCCTGCAATCGGGACCATCATGTTCCTTGCCATCGTCTTCAACATCACTGGTGTGGTGCTGATGCTGAAAAGCAAGGAACTTCGGAAACATAGCCAGAACTTCATCTATATGATAATATCAATGACGGAACTCTTCATCGACGTGTTCTACCTCTTGATGGTGTTCTGGAAACAACGGGTTTTGTATGTGTGTGGAATCTTCTTTTTTCTGTACACGGTCGGAAGACATAACGTAATTATCCATCTTATTTACCTTTGCGTTGAAAGATTCTGCGCTGTAAATCCGTCACTTAACAGGACGTTTCAGCGGATGATTACTATAAAAAGTCGACTGATCTTCCTTGGAGTGTCTATGGTTGCATCTTGCATACTCGTCTTGCCACCGATTATCCTCTACGCGACCCCTGAGCCTTATGATTGTGGCGTCGCTCATATATTCGCTGAAAATACTGGATTTGTTTTAGGAATCAACCGCACAGTCTTTAGCACCGAATTGCTATTTATTTTTACTATTTACATCTATCTGGTAAAGAAAATTAAAACTATCAATAATTCTGTCCATCCAATCACAGTTGTACGTACCGTTGAGGAACACGGAACCTTGTCCTCATTAAAAGAAAATTCCCGAAACCCGTCCACGTTAATCACTACTACCACCTTGAATTCCAAACCAAGTGAAGTCCTTTGCAATCCCGATAGAAGCACTGGCTGTTCTTCGCAGGAAAACGATAAATACTCACAAAATCGGATACAAGTTTCCAGTATTCCAAAGAAGAGCAAATGGAAGCTAAAAGCGTTCAAAATGCTGAAGTGTACAATTTTGACGACCATTATTCCTTCAACTCCATTAATATTTATTCATATTTTGATTCTCATTAAACCTTCTCTGAGGAATCATTTTCTTGACCTTATCATATCTTTGTGTAATATTTCTCACGCAATCATTTATCCATTAGTGTTCATGATTACCGTGAAACAATGCAAATGTACAAAGAGGTAGGTGAACAGTTCAAGTTTTTGTTATTTGTTTTACATCTGTATTTTTCTTCTCGTCAGTACCATTAATTAAGATCTATATTTGTTTCCTATCTTCGCTTAATATTATTACATGTCACATGTAATCGATATTAACACAATTGTCTTCGATTGGTAATTTGTTCAGTATGTTAGAGAGCTTTTTCAAAGAGAAAAAAAATAGTTAGATGATTTGGTCAGAAGAAGGAATTTGGCCATTAGGATGGGATTCAGTTTGCATGAGGATTCGCCTACTAGGATGACAAACTAACAACAGTTGGCCGACACAGTCTAATATGAAAACTGAATGGAAAGAATGTATGTCTATTAGAATATCCTTTCATAAAGAAATTCTTGTGAACTGTATACAGGGAAATATATTCCCCCGTTTTATTTTCGTCCCTTTCGCCTTCGTTGTCAGTGGGCGAATTTAAGAGTGGGCGAATTCTAATGCCTCATATTCTCTCTTTAAATACAACTGTATTTGGGCGAATTTAATACCGGGCGAAAGTGTTTGCAATAATAGCAGGCGAAAATTACATGGGGCGAAAACAACCCTGTATAAAGTATTTATATTGTGAATCTTCTATATATATGTTACCTGTCTCTTGATCTATGTTTACTCTTACTTGTAGCGTAATGAAGTTTTGTGATATGTTGTATTTTGTTGGTAATTACAATTGTTCAATAAAATTACTTACTGTTGAAAACATTTCAGACTTTTAATTGCGAGTTTCTGAAATTGAGTGTTATAATACACTTTATTTGTTACAGTATTTTCAAACAAGTTTGCACATCGTATGCTATTGAATTAATAAGATACGTACAAAAGAACAACTTGTCGGTTATGAGAGAAGTAGATAAGACAAAGTGATATGATAAACTATTGTATTACATAAAGTTGAAATTTTGGTTATGGTCAATACTTACGCAATCCCCCCTTTTATGGTATTATTGATTAATAGAAAATATTAATATGCATTCCAAATAATATTCTTGTTGATATTAATCAAGAACATTTATGTAAAGTGTGAGAAAGGGAGATTAATAAAGATAGATTTGTGTAAAGAGGAATATAATATAACAGAAATATATGTATCATATACCTTTTCATTTATTTTATGTTCTAAAGGTGTCTGCTATTTTTGCCTAACATGGAATGCTCTTTGACAATTCGTTATTTGACTTTCAAAGTTAAAAAGAAAACAGCTCCTTTTATACACAGAAAAGTATGTAATTTTGATATATTACAAGTAAAGGATGGTTTGCTAAACCTCTCTAATGGAGATTAAAAAGAGAGAACGTAAAAATATATATTTAAAACATTTTCAAGTACACGTTATAACTGCTTAAGCATAAACTTTATGCGAACTGGTACGCGTAGCTCTAACTAGTAATCTACACGTACAAGTACGCGTACCCGTTGGTCTATTAAACCTCTCTATTGATTAATTATATTTGACAACATTAGAGAGGCTAAGCATTGAAACGTGTACGTGTAACTAAGGGTATCCCCTAATTTTATGCGTATTACGTCATAATTTCTGAATACCGCGTAATTCTACAAGTTGTACAAAACGTGTAGAATCAAAAGTACACGGAGGTAAACACTTGTAGTATTTTTAAATAGAAATATAGACTTATAATCAGTGTATGTCAGACGTTGTTTTATGTAAAGCAGAAGATAAATTAAAGAAGTTTCATCGAAGTCATAGAATTCCTTCATAAACAGTGAGAGTAAGCTGAACATGTTGAAAATGTTGAATCTAATTGTTTAACGAGTACTTATATGTACGCGTACAAGTACAGTTTATTAAAGTTTGGTACGTGTCCCTGTAAACATACTTATAGCTCTACAAGTACCCGTAGACGTACACGTTCAAATGCTTAACCTCTCTATTGTGTAGAACAAAACGTGTTGACATCTTTTAAAGTTTTATCGTTTTAAACTCCAAGCTTGGAAAGATAGATCAATAAATTTCAGTCGGCTATTGGCAATTTCCTATTATTATTTTAAATATAGCTGTAATCAAAGCTGCATTTGACATAAGATATATTAGGGGTTAATTTCAGCGTCTGCTAATAATGATAAACAATGCCGTAATTTCCGATTGTTTGAAATATTTCTCTTTTTTTATTCTTAAAAAGGAAATTAAAATCATTTCTTCACAAGACTTTAATAAATATAGGATAACGAATCATACTAAATTTTAGTTGACTTTCACGTTTGTCCTTGTGTTTAAAAGAAAGATTCTCTTTTATTAATTTTTTGGGGGGGAGAGGGGTTGCAGGGTATGATTAAAAGCTGAATTAATTATAAAACTTGTGAACATGACTCTTTGACTATCTCTTTTTTGTTCACGATTTACCATTTTCCGACAAAATTCTATCAATCACAAAAACTGTTATGGTTTCCAAGGTTTCTTTTTTTGAAATGACCACCAAGAGCAAACAGAGAATATATTTGTAAGAATAAACACCTTTTAACCTTTAAATCATGATCGATTATATTGTTTTATTTTGTTTTTGTGGGTTTTTTGGGGGTTTTGGTTTAAAGATTTGACTACGTGACCAACTCGTATTTATATCCCCATATACATAAACATAATACCTTATCTCTTAAGAAATAATGAGATCAAAACCATTTAGTAGTTTGTACTTTTAACAAATAACGAAATTTAAGCATCGTCGACTAAAAACGACTTACAGTCATTGGGCATTAGGATATCTTTTTAAATTTTTGCATTTTCAACAAGTTAAACCAAACGTGGTTTCCATATCAAAATTATACAATATCAAAAGTATACCCTTTCTCTTTTTAATTTGACAGAGAGATGGAGAGAGAACTTGAAACTTGAGGAGACATGCCTTATTAAATTACAATGCTTTTCAGTTAAATTATGATGTCGAAAATTGCAACTCTTCTACCATTAAAACCAAGGTATACGTATGTTTTACTTCCGGCACATCCCCTATGAGTATTTTTCTACCAATGTTTTGTTTCTTCTTCAACTTATAAAAAGGTGAATTGCATTCTTAAGAATTATGAACACATGTAGTAAAAAAAAGGTATATAAAGCGGAAATGAAGTAGGCAATGAAATGTATGTTTATATAAAAAAAACCCAGGCAGCATTATAATTGCAATCGACATACCGTGATACAATTATCAGCCGGAGTCTGACACCAGTCCACTAAGGTCACCGTTTTTATTATGCTGGTCATTGTTATCATACTAAAGACAATGATGGACTAAGTCTATCGAAGCAAATACAGGCTAAGTTCATTTTAGTCTTGAAAATTCGTTTGATGGAAACAATAACCCACAAAGGGAGTGTGACAGTGAATTTTTTTCTTGATAAAATTGCAATATTGCAAGGCAATAAGAAACATGAAAGCTTCAACACGTAATCAAATGTCATTTTCTGAATATTTGTGCAATAACAGATTGTCCTGTTAAAGAGCACTTGCAGACTTGCATGAATTTTTCTACTTAAATGTGTCTTATTGGGGTTTTTCCCCCAAATATTACATCACAAATTATTCTATCAAAGTATTTAGTTCGCCGTATTACAGTACAACTTTCAAACCATTTCCTTGAGACTATTCATTCAGTATTCTTCTATCTTTCAATAGTTTTTCGTCGTGATGTTAATTCTCTCAAACTTATTCTTCAAACTTCATGTGTTTGAACCAAATATTCATTACAAACATTGAAGTCAAAGCTTTTTTTACTTGTATTCCTCGTATTCGTATTTCTTAAACTGCTTTGCAATTAAGAATAATGATTTTTATACATATATTGCAAATATGAATTTAAGTGATTAAACGTAAACTATCACGACGTTGTATAATCCTACAGAACTTTGAACTGTTCCAGTCTGAGACTCGCATGAAAAACAAGGCTTCTGAAAAACAAATATACATAAATATCTTGCTTTGTCATCCCTTTTGGATTGAAGACGCCGTGGTTTTGCGTTTTCTCCGATTTTATTAAGGATTGAGAGGAGAGAGAGAGAGAGAGAGAGAGAGAGAGAGAGTTGACAAAGAAACAGAAGATCATTTGATTTTTATGGAAACATAACAGGAGGACACAGATTTTGTTTTCATTTTGTTAATAGTAATATAAATAATATTGTTATAAGCAATATATCAATGTGAATCATAGAAGCAATAAACAGCTTCATCACAGAAGCAAACAACATATTAGCTTCAGTGGTCACCTGAGTAAAGTCCTTAGACATTTAAGTTCAACATAAGGACAATAGATCAATATTTTGACAAAATATATCTCTATTAGATATTTCTCGTAAAGATAAAATTGGTTTTGACCAAAAGTCATATATCTGAAAAAGGGTCATATATTTTAGTTGGAAAATTCAAAATACTTTGTTTTTCTTATTTCATTGTCATTTTTTAACACTATTTTAAGACTACATTTGGTTGTGCACAGTAAAAGGTGTGAAAAAAATTGATCAATAACATGTTGCCGAAAAAATGTTTAATGTCATTTGTCTAGAATATTTCACAATACTTATTTTTTTTTTCAAATATTTTCTACGTAAAGATAGATTTTGTTTCCTTATTTTACTATTTATACATTTATCCTATATTTTGTATGCATCAAGATGTATCTACCTGGAATGAATTCTATGTATAATAATGTTAATCTTACTGTACATGTATGCGGACGGTTCTTTGCTGATGTATAAGTCTAACGATGATCATAAATTCAAATTGATTATTTTAACGTCTTCTGTTAAGGATAAGCGAATGATGCATGGTCATGTGGAACCTTTGCTATTGGAGTAAAAGCTAGAAAGAGTCTTTCAGAGCTAAATACACATTTGACAACATCTGTTTCTAAAGTGTCTTGATCGTTGTTTGTTTTTGTTGGTTTTTTTTTGGGGGGGGGGGGGGGGGGGTTTTTTCGGGGTTTTTTTTTTTTTTGGTCTTTTGGGAGCTCGAACACTTTTTATTAGGACCGATAAAGGTTACTGTACACAGGGAAATATTCGCCCCTCGTTATCAGCGGGCAAATTCAAAACAGTTTTTAAATGAATGTAGTTAACTAGAAATTAAATAGTATCTATTTCTAACGGTGTCTGTACATGTGCATATTCAAGATGAGACGAAACCGTTTGCACGTGACAAAGAGCGAAAAAAAAACAATAGGGCAAACATTTCCCTGTATAAATTATTATTTGTTTGTTTTTGCATAGTTTTCAATGTCTATCTCACCCTTAATAACTGATAAAATCTTAAACGATGCACACCCAATGTCCTAGACAATGGTCTGCATAAAGTTATGCATACTTTAGTAAAGATTTTTGTATAATACATGTATTATGAATTTTTGAATCATTTGATCACGGGCTTTGCAATAACACATAAATTTGTTTTACATATTTACTTAAACAGATAGAATCCTATTCCACTGTATTGCTGCCACGTAGTGAGCAGTATTATTGGCCACAAAGACATACGTAAAACTCATTGTTGTCCACACTACAAAGAACTATTACAATTGATTAAAACCACGTCTTTTAACTCAGAGTCTACTGTACAAGCTTGAAAAAGTTGGAGTTCGAGGAGAATTACTCGAATGGTTTAGAAATTACCTACATGACAGAAAACAGTACGTCGTAATCAATGGCAGCAAATCAAACATTGGCCATATTAAGGCTGGGGTACCCCAAGGTAGCATACTTGGTCCTTTACTTTTTCTTATATATATAAATGACTTGGTCACCAATATTAAATGTATGGTCAAATTGTTTGCTGACGATACGTCACTTTACATTGTTGTTGATAATGCTGACACTTCAGTATGTTTATTGAATACAGACCTTGAAAAAATACATAAATGGTCAAAACAGTGGCTTGTGTCTTTTAACCCAACCAAAACTGAATGTCTAACCATATCCAATAATGTCAAGAAACCCTTTCACCCCTCACTAATATTTAATAATGTTCACCTTAAAGAAGTAGAAACCCATAAACACCTAGGAATTATTCTTAGTAGTAATTTGTCTTGGAATTTACATTTAGATGAAACAGTTAAAAAAGCCCACTCGCGTCTTGGTATGCTGCGAAGACTCAAGTATATTCTTGATAGGAAATCTTTGCAAAAATTGTATTTTTCATTTGTAAGACCAGTCTTAGAATACGCAGACATTATATGGGACAACATACCAGAATACTTGGTCAATAAGATAGAAAGTATACAATTGGAAGCAGCCAGAATAGTTACGGGAGGGAATAGACTGGCATCCAGACATCTGCTATATAAAGAAACGGGATGGGAACCATTATTGAAACGTAGAGAAAATCATCGTCTTATTCAGCTTCATAAAATATTTCACAATATGGCTCCTAATTACTTATCTACCATTATCCAATCACAAAAAACTCAAGGACATAACTACAACACAAGAACAACGCACCCACTGCGGGAAATCAATACCAGAACTAAGCTTTATTTTAATTCATTTTTTCCAGCTACAATAAGACAATGGAATGCTTTACCTAAAAATGTGCAATCAAATCCTTCATTACATTTCTTTAAGACATACTTATATACCAGTAGGATCAAAATCCCAAATTATTTTTATTTCGGTACCAGAATAGGCCAAACTCTTCACTCCAAACTAAGACTAGAATGCAGTGGTCTTAATCTTCATTTGTTTCAAAGAAAATTAATCAACTCGCCTCTTTGTATTTGCGGCGAAGTTGAAAGTACTGACCATTTTTTATTACATTGTAATACATATTCAAGACTTAGGATCAATACAATCCTGACACTTCCGTATTTTCTTAATGTTGAATTATTGTTATATGGTAATGCTAATTTATCCGAAAGTGAAAACAACAATATTTTTTACCATGTCCAGAAATTTCTTGTGGAAAGTAAAAGGTTCTGAGTTCACCTGTTGTCTTACTATAACTATTGTATCACATTAAAGAGCATATTTGTATGTACCTGTATGTTCACAGATATAAAATGCTTATTTATAGTTATTTAACAACATTATGTTTCAATATTAATACATGTATAAGTAACTTTTGTCGATTAGTATAGACATTATCTATTGGATTGTTACAGTTGTCTCAATACTCAATTCCAGCTATTCTTTTCTCACCTTTCAATCTCATTTTCTTCTTTTCCTTACATTTTCCCAATTAATATTCATGTGCAATGTTATTGTATTTGAAAATTTTGTTCACCTCTCATTTGTCAACTGACGAGAGCGAGATTAACATAAGCCTTTTGGCTTGTTTCTCAATCTTTATGAAATGTAATTATAATATGTATGATGCAAATTACTGAATAAATATTGTTTAAACTAACTCAGAGTTCTTTTTTGTTCCTTTACCCGACTGCAAATATGAAATTCACATCATCACAAACGCAGACAACAAAACTTTCTGGTATAGCTATTCAAGGTAAAACGTGACCACACATAAAATGATATCAAATGGACAATACGTATTCAGGTAATGTTACTTTAATTCTAAAAAAAAATATGATTCAAAAATCACTGCGAATTATGAAAACTAAAAAATGGCATTGGAAGATAAACAGACCTTGACTGATTAATTTCAATACGAGTAGATCTCAGATGTAATTAACCCAGTATAGAAAAAGCTAAAAATTGGTTTATTTGTAAGTCTTTACCTTTAGAAATAATACAGTCTCAAATATAGAATGTATCTTCAATAAAAATGGAACTCGTAAATTTTCTTACCTTGTCATTGGAAATCTACAAAATTATTTTGTTAAAAACCATTCTGATTGCACACACTCTGAAGATGACATTAAACAGATGCTTGAATTTCTGATAGACAACATCTATGCAGTTTTTGGAGACCAGGTCTTCCAACAATCAGTCGGATTTCCCATGGGCACAAATTGTGCTCCTCTATTGGCTGACTTATTTTTATATTCATATGAAGCAGAAATTATTCAAAAGCTTGTGCAAGAAAAGAGTAAAACACTTGCTGTGGCCTTCAACTCGACATTTAAATATATTGATGATGTTTTATCCATTAAAAACAGTTCCTTTCACTCTTATGTTAACTCAATATATCCCAGTGAGCTTGAAATACAGGTACCACAGATTCTGACACATCTGCTTCATATTTGGATATTTTACTAGAAAAAAGACGTTAATGGTAACCTAACAACAAAACTATATGATAAACGTGATGATTTTAATTTTTCCATCGTCAACTTCCCTTACTTATGTAGCAATATACATGTACCATCATCACCTAGCTGCTTATGGGGTTTATGTCTCTCAGCTTATTCGTTATGCAAGAGCATGCTCTACATACGAACAATTTCTTAAGCGAGGCAAGCTACTAACAAACAAGTTGTTGGAACAGGAATATCAAGAACCTCGATTAAAACCATCTTTACGCAAGTTCTTTAGTCGATACAATGACCTTGTCAGCAAGTACAATGTTTCATTAAGACACATGCTGACTGAAGTTTTTCATACTTGTTAGACCATTATTTATACATTTTTATACTACGGTTTCTTCCGTTTTTCATGATCTTGACAATGCGCACACGGCGGGTGCGACCGGTCGGCAGGGGATGCTCACTCCACCTAGGCACCTGATCCCACCTCTATCCTTTTAGAGGTCCGTGTTGCTCTGCTTTGAATTTGTATTTCGCTATTTGGATTTTTGAGATGGTTGACAGTTTGTTATTGTCATTTTTTATCTAGAGATTTCTTTGTTCTTTTATGCGAGAATGATATTGGAAACAAGTACATTATGTAATGATGCGTCTATCGTTAAATAAAATTTAAAAAGGGATTGCATGTTGTTTTCTTTATATTTACCGGCGTATTTTGTATGAGTTAATTAATTTTTAAAAAGGCGTTAATGAAAGGGATGGGATGGGAGTAGTAAAATGGCGTTATTTTATTAATTGGATGATATTCAATATTTCAAATAACTTTGTCTAATAATGATAGCTATTTACCACTTTTTCGCATATACTTAGTACGCAAATGTTGTTATTCTATGTTAACCACTAATTCAAACTGATAGAGAACATTATATTTCAAATACTAGTAAATAATGACACATAAGAATTGTTTCTTTTTGGGCCATAAACATGTATGGAATGTGCTATATTCTTTGTCCTTATTTCTTTTTTTTCCTACAATTTTTTTTTTAATTTCGAATCTGATAAATACATCGGTGTCCAATCTTTCTTCATCACCTAGAATACATCAGATTTGATTTTAGAACTCCCCTTAAACTATTTCCTTTAACTCATTTATTTGAAGGACATGGTTTGAAATAAAAAGTCGGCGGTAATTTTGCATTGCAAACCATTTAAAAGCACCACAATGATTATAGTGAAAAATGTGCAAGTTGTTCCAAAACCTTTTGAATAGATCAAAGATTTTTCCATTTCTAAGTCCCAAAGGAAATTTGTTTCATTCTTATCATTTTCTTCTCGTAAAAAGAGGAGACTTTTCGATGACTTTTTTTTTCAGATAATTGTGTGTTTTTATTATAAAAGTCGTCACAAAATGGAGGAATCAGGAACCTGTGATAAGTATGGTAATGTGCTGGACGTTTAATATATTTCTGGTAGTACTGTTACATACACTGAAAAAGTGTCGGTTACTGATTATGATTGTAATGCATTGTGTGTGCGGACACAAACTCCTCGTATACTCTCAAATGATAATGTATGTATATGGGTATTCAGTATATAAACTGTATAATTAAAAAAAAGGAAACACTAAGACACCATGTTTATGTGTGCGTACGTGCGCGAGTGCTAAAATGTATTCGGAAATCTCTTTTTGAAACCAGTTCAACCGTTTTGGAAAATCATTTCCTTCCAAAATGCAATTAAACGCTAACTAGCATGTTTGTCCATTTGGTTGTATTTGGGTACTCATATACGATTTGAATGAGAATGTGTGGCATACTTAAAATAAAATATCGACAAACTCGTTGTTTAAATTTGTCCTTTTTAACTAAAAATCTTCAAATTTCTATGGTCACAATTTTTTAATTAACATATGTAATTGATTACAGATGTCAGTTATTGACAATTTATGCAAAAAATTATTATTATTTACATGCCATTTTGTCATTGTTGTTATTCAGTCAACAACCGGTTAAACAGGCTGATAAAAGCTGACCATTTTTTCTCAGATCAAGAGCATTAAACCCTGCTAAAAACAGAATTCATGTTACTTCCTTTTCTTCCCCTCGTTTCTTTTAAAGTTTGACATAATCAGACGGATTTTCCTCTACCATTCAGTCACACCTTTCGAGTCATTTTAATAAACGCTCAGTTAACTAAATGTAAAAAGGTGATGTGGGTTATCTTAAACTCGCAAATTATGAGAAAAAGACTGTAGAACCTTCATGCTAGTTTCAGATTCATAAAATTATCATATGGAAAAGACTAAAAAAGACAAAGTAACATCAAAGGAAGACGGTGAGCCACTGTACCTAGTATTTGTTAAATGTTTTTGAAGCTATGATAGCTTCAGTATGCTATAACAAAATGTTACCAAATGACAAAATACATTACAGCTACTAGTATATGTTCTTATAAGGTAAAGGTCTGTGTGAATACCAGTCATTGTGAACTCTTTTAAAATGATTTTAAAAAATCACAATGCAGTTGTTTGTTGAAAGTATCCCTATTTAATTAAAAAGCGAAATATATGTCCAATTACTGTGGCATTTAAAGGGGCTGGTTAGTCAACAAATTGCCCATCAGATCTACCTTAAATTTTTACAAATGATTTTTAAGCTTTACATTATTCTCTTGGTAAAGAAAAAATCGTTACATATTTGCTTCAAAATTTGAAATATTTTCCTATATCTTTATATGGAGCTCTTCTTCTCAAGGAATTTGGTATAGACTAAAAATGGTCACGACTATCAAGCCCTCTTAAACAAAGGTCTTGAACAGCAGTTTCATATGTCCTTTTATAATAAAATGCAATTGCTTTTAAACAGTGATAAAGCGCCCCCAATCCTGTTTGCACACAGATGATACGAAAGTGTTAAGAAGTTGATATGATAGCCATGATCCTGTGTATTTAACTAACTGCAATTTGAGGAATTTTTTTTTTCAAAACGACAACAACGGACATTAAACAGTGAAGTATTGTTTAAGATTTATGAATTTAATAAACATTAATATATTAATCGAGTGAAAACACACGCTTCGGAGAAATAATAGATATGTTTCCAATAGACGTCTGATGTTCATCGCTTAGTTGTCCAATCAGGGACATTGATTACAAATTCATGTTTTGTAAAAATCAGCATCACATCTTCAAAACTTTTCATGACCTTATAAAAATTCTTGAAAAAAAAGCATGATAGACTCACCTAGTTCTGGAAGTTTGTTGTATGATGTTAATTTATCGTAAGATGTAAAAATTCGCAAAATTGATGTTTATAGTAAACTGCATAAGGTTCCATATTTGAACATTACAAAAATCTACTATCACAATAGACATTTTAGGGGTATTGCCGAATATTACTTTAATTAGTTATTAAGTGTTTATATATACGGGGTGTGGGCTGGCAAAGCAGTGTTTGTGTGCCCTTGCTGTGTGTCTCCTGTGTCTCCCCTGCTGAGTGATCTCGGGGACATGTGCCTGTGTGGTTTTCTTCAGGTTTGGCGTCGTTTTGCAAGACCTGACTGCATACATATTTTGTGTGTTTTTATTGCCACAACTCAGTAAGTTAAACGATATTTTTGTCGGTTGATGAATGGTATAATTGTATTGTAATTCATTTAGTAATGTCACAGTGTAGGAACGGAAGTGTACAGTTTTGGGTAGCGCTGTTCGTCGAAGCGTGAGAACAATTAGCTGCGTACAGTATTTTCACCGTAGACTGAAAATACGTAAATAACTAATATCTGGACGGACAGTGTCTCGATTTTCATACGGCAGTAAACTAGAATAAGTTTATACTCATCATTTCCATCCTTAAATCATAAAATGTCTCTTTGGAAAAAATCTTATGGGATTAAAACAGTACAAAAATTCAATAAGTAATTGTATCACAATATCTAGAGAAGTGTTTCTCATTTTCTTTGACAAAAAATAATGTTTCTTGTTGTAAAAATATTTTACTAATCTGTTAACTTTGAGACAAAAAAGTTACATGTATGAAGAAAGCAATAAATTCTTCGAAACTGACGTTTTTCTGACCTTACCTCGATATTGTTTACTGTACGCTTAGCTCTTACTTGTCTGTACGGGTAGCTCTGATTCGTAGTTAAACAACTGTATGCGTAGCTCCGAACATTACAATATTAAGCTAATCTACATGTAGGTCCCCACGGTCGTGCGATAACAAACACTACGACTGACAAATCGAAACTAATCGTGGAACTACAGTATAATTTTGACTTAGGTACGAGGTGATGCGAGTCGATACGATGCGATTTATTGAGCTTTGAAACAGTAAGGTCCAAATAGCTATATTTTAGGTGATGCAATCTGTCACGATAGTATTGTCAGTATCCACCTACAAGAACGTATTACTATTTGTACTTAAATGTCATTAGTTTAACTTTACTAGTTTTAAAATCAATAGCCATTAATGTGTTTGCATAAAATGTGAGGATGTTTGTAATGATTAATTAGGAAACCGTATTAATTGTAGGTGACCAATTTTGATACTTATTTTAATGTTAACTTGTATGTGGAACGGAACGGACTGTAAAGTAGTGAGGCTTGGTGGATCTTGGTAGTAGCGTGGTGGATCTTAATGAGGCGTGGTGGATCTTAGTGGAGCGTGGTGGATCGTGGTAGTAGCGTGGGGTATCGTGGTAGTAGCGTGGTGTATCGTGGTAGTAGCGTGGTGTATCGTGGTAGCGTAGCGGATCGTGGTAGTAGCGTGGTTTATCGTGGTAGTAGCGTGGTGGATCGTGGTAGTAGCGTGGTTTATCGTGGTAGAGTGTGATGTATGGAACTACGAAGGTCCATGGGAAATCAAGATACAATATATTTTTGTACATATATGGATAAACTGATTGGTTTTTCTTATCTTGTTATTTATTGGACAACAGGAGTCATCAAAGTGAAGTAATTGTGGGCAGTCATTGAAAGAACCCATCACAACAGTTCAGTTGTGACACCTACGTTTGCTTTATAATGAAGGTATTTGATATCTATGGTTTTTCTATTCCAAATTATTGAAACAGTCCCCGTTTTTGTGATCAGTTAAGCACAATCCCGTACACATCATCTTCGCTAGCCAAGGGTTTTTGATCCGCACCGCTCCTCACGAACCCTAGGGTTCGTAAGGGGCGGTGCGAATCAGAAACCCTTGGCTAACGAAGATGCTTGCACATTAGAAATGGTTATCAAAATTCAAAATACCGGGGACCACATCGCTCACATTAACAACAATTTTGACTAACGAACAACATACAAAACATGATAAATGTCAGATATCTATACCGATCAAATTCATTAAAAAAAAAACATTCTGCAGAAAGATTATTTTCTATATATGAATTTCAGTACATAAATCCCTATTCTCCTTTCTCACATGGTTCATAGTTAAAAAAAATGAAAAACAATTCTAAAAACAGTAACACTTGCATATAAAGTAATCCTGGTTTCATGGCCTTATATTTCATCGAATATAAAATTATCTATATCAAAAAAATATAATATATTAATATTGTTAATAATGAGAATGAAGAAATTAAAACAAATGTCTTCCTTTTAACTAAATTCTGCTTTTTTAAAAATCATTTCCATTGGAATTTTTTAAGATCAAAATTTATTCGCCTATAATCATTGGATTCCACATTATGGTCTTTCAACTACACGTATCTAGTGCAAGAATATTGATACAAATTAGCTGAAATTTTCCCGTACAATTTTGTTTCAATCCTACTAAAAATAACACTATCTTTAAAATGTTAAAAACATTTAAGAAAGTTGAAGTTGATTTTTTCACATTTTCTGATTACCAGATTGGTGGGATATACATTTAATTACATTGTAAGTTTGTTTACAGATTGTCTGCTATCACGAGAGAGTATATTTTGTAAAATTTGATCACCATCATCCCCACCATTACATACATTGTGGCCAATAATCAACAAAAGGGGAAACTTATTAATTTTTCATCTTAGCTCCCTTTATGTCAATGTTACATTAAACCAGCTCCGTTTACCTCACAGTTTTCTTTTATGTGAAATTTGCCACATTTCCCTCCTCAATAGTGGCTTGGAGAATTCTCTTGTAGACACTTTCGGTGATGGATAACTGAGCTTCAAATTCCAATTTAACTAGTATTTATGTTATTGTTAAATATCAATATCACGGTCTCAATTTTTTTAACTAAAATTGTTTATAGTCTGTCCCAAGATATTTATGCAGCACATTTGGACGATTTTTAATAAAAATACACATACCTGTGAAAGAAGTGCAATTAAAATAGTTGAAAGGGTTAATTTCCAAGATAATTTCATTGACACATTATCATCTTTCACTCGGAAAAATTCACAGGAACAAAAACAGATTCCTTACGGAGATTTATAATGGGGAATGTTTATATCTTTTCTCCATTCGGAATACACTCGGAATACATCGCTTAATTTTTCAACGTTATCATCCGGGCTTGCTGCAATACAAAATCCCAGTAGACATCACATTTTTTAGCATTGTATTGAAACCTGATAAGCTAACAGGGGCATTTCGACTGAGAAATCTTCGAAATTTTTCATACTTTTGAATGAACATCGTTTGAACCCTGAGGTATTTATAAATATCAAGCAATTAAGCAAAATCTGAATTCAGGATATCTTGGGACAGACTATAATATGTACATTTATAAAATTGAAACTAGCCCAATCTCATCCCAATCTCAGTTATAACATCTCTATGACTGCCAAGGATTACATTTAAAATCTTTTTTTTTTAATCCTTTATACTACCTTGCTTTCATATTATATGATTAAGACTTTTGTTTAAAACTACCCTATTTCAATTCTATTTCATTGTATACCTTTTGAAATAGGCTGCCCCTTTATTTATAAAAAAAATATTAAATCCTTAAGTGAGTGATGATTTGTGCCAATATGCCCGGTGGTTCTGGAGAAGAAGAATGAATGAAAAGTTAACGACCTACGCGTACAACGACGACGACAAGGGACATTGGACAAATCTTTGAGCAGTAAAGTCTACTTGAACCTCAAGTGAGCTAAAAAGGATAGCAACGTAATAAATTTATTGTTGTTTGCCATATGCCAATGCAATTTAATCCCGAATATCACAAAATTCATGTATTTCTCCGTTTTACATCAACCCTGCAATCATTTTAAAGGTATCAGTATTTCTGTATCACTGTGACCAAAACTGTTGGAAATAATAAACGTGTAACTTAAAGCGTTAACAGCTGTACGTATGATTATAAAACGTGATGATAAATACAGAATTAGTTTTAGCAATACACATATTTTGTATCCATTTTAAAGATTATAATTTTTTTTTTCATTTCTTATTGTTTCCGTTGATCCAATCAGTAGTTTGACCCCGCTTTCAGCAGAAATTAGGACTCTCCGCCTGTCCTTGAGTTCTAAGATTCATTCGTCTGTCTGTTGTCTGTCTGTCTGTTTGTGCGTTACTGTCATTGCAAGACGGACCAATGGTTAAAAAATTACTTCTTTTTTATGGCTTTTGATAATGCAACAATGACCAACAATAAACGCAGCTGTAAATATTATAACAAAATAAAAATTGTTGAGATAAACATTTATTTTCAAAACGATTCACTCTTTTATAGCGAGCGAAGCGAGCGGCGCGAACGTAGCGAGCTCTAAGAACCAGTGTGCGCGGGAAAAAGAACGAGCTTAACCTACAGATTCATCGAACAAAATTTTTTGTCTACGTCCCATAATGCTCTCTAATGTTTTCACCCGTGGTGCTATGCCAAAAATGGCCGACATTTAACTCGTAATTTACGGTGTCTTGAGGTTTGAAGACACGTTTTGCACAAGCTTTGGCGAGACCCAAAAGATTTGTTATATGCTTTCATACCTTAGTATTGAGTTGGGATACGTAAACAAAAAGGTCATGGATGACGTCACAGTGATCTCGCGCTAGATTTCCCGCGATAAATTTAGAGGTGGATCAAACATCTGTAATGCGTGTACTATAGCTATTTCAGTATAAACTGCGATACCTGCCTTAGATGATTTGTGTTTTTTTTAGTGTTTTTTTTAAATTTTGATAGAGAGATAATATAATTATATATGCAAGCAAGAGTTAACTAATTTTGCGTGCATGAACAGTAAGTATAAGTAGGGAGGAAATTTATTTTAAAAAAGTCATTTTAAACTAAATAATAAAGAATAAAGAGAAAAAAAATAAACAGTTAAAAAATCTATGCAGATATTACATATTGTCAAACCATTAAATTTTAAATTGGAAAATGGGAAATTACACACCTAAAAACAGGGACCGGGGGCACGGATACAACGTATGCGAAAATAAACAA
>WFKH01003881.1:62349499-62381019 GCA_016163765.1 Magallana hongkongensis
GCAACCTTTTTAAAGTTGATTTATTTTATAATAAATCACTAGTAATTTGCATTCTCAAACGAAATTCGGGCGTTTTTTGGCTTGGTTTATTTTTTTATTTTCTTATTTTTTTAATTTGGTAATAAGTTGAAAATTAAGATAAAATTTATAGAAAGTGTTTGATAACGTCGTTTATTAATTATTAATTACAACAAGTGACAAAAGGCATATTTCAAAATCAATGGCAAATATCAAAGATGCTGAGAATATATACAAGGTATGAAATTAGTATAAGTATCGACTTCGTCTGGCTAGGTTAAACACTGTTTGCTTTTTAAAATTGATACGCAAGCTATCAAATAGAAAAAGATGGTGAAAAATATTGCCAAGTATTTCATCACCTGGACATATCAAATAACAATACTTCAAACACTTATAGCGTTTAGAACGAACACGGATATAGCGGAATATCGGATATAGCGAAGTTTTGTGGAGTCCCGGCAAGATTTTTAACAAATCCAAGCAATTTTTACGGCTATTATAACGAACTTGGTTATAAAGATTTTACGGATATAGCGAACTGATATTGAGTCCCGTAGAGATGAAAAATAACGAAATTTACACCTTTTACAGCGAATTTATAATTTATGATTTTAAAACTTAGGAATATCAATTGAAACAACTGTTTAGAATAATTTATTTCCACATAAATCCTTCAATTTTTTATCCGATTATTTTAGGTTTCGGGAGAAGGTATTTCATTTTATGCTTTAATGAACAAAAATGGTAGTAATGTGGAAGAAAAAATGTATATAGAGAATTCGCTATACTGATTATTACGAATTCGTTATACGAATACAACGAATTACAGATATAGTGAAGTATATCCACTGGTCCCAATGACTTCGCTTTAACCGAGTTTTACTGTATAAGCAATAACACTGGATGTGGCTTTGTGGCTTTGTAAACTTTATAAAATGTTCTAGATCTGCTGGCAAAATTCGTGATATCAAAGCGCTATATAGCACATCGTGATCATATGCCAACATAGCAATATTCTTGTTTATTATGCCTTGTTAACTAATTATAACATACCTTTTTAATGGGTTTTTTCATATATTTGTATAATATTTGAAGTTTATTTCAACTTTTTTAATAGGACCAATTGCATTTTTTTTTGTCATACAGACACTTGATGATTTTGTTAACATATTTGTATTTAATATTTTAAGCATATTTTACATACTTTTAATGAGAGGAATTGCATTTTTAATAATTTAATAGTGTACGCAATTGAAATTAAGATGCATGCATGAAACGAGGGTAGAGAAGTTATGAAAACATTAATATTTAACAGCTGATATTAATCGTTTAAGCTAAAACAACAACAGTTAGCTAGTTAGTGTAACAATGGTATTTCAATTAAAACTTGTTAATTAGTAAAAGACAGTACCAAAGAGTCGGTATGGTATCATGTCCACACTTTATTTCGAAGTGCTAGAAATTGTACATGTAAATTAAAGATATTGTTCTTAAGGAGGAAAGGGGCATCTCCAAATTCGTGTCTTTCTTTAGAAATAAATAATAAAATTTATTAGGTATATTAGGTAATATTACGTATAATGACAAATGTTGAAATGATTGTTTAAGAAAAATTAATAAAGGAACACTTACAATCCACTTTTCTTTCATAATGCTTGTTTCCAGCAGCAGGTACTGTGAAGGTCGACGATTTGGCGGTAGATGGAAGCAGACGACAGTTGTCTGACACCGAGTCTATGGAGTACGTGAAGCTATAACAGGACGGCACCAGATCACACAAAGTGGCGCAGTGAAGTTTGGTCTGTGCTGTCAGGACACCAATGGGAATCACTGTGCTGCTTTTGTCGGCATGGGGGAGAACAAGGGTAAAGTATTTGGCAAAACACATCGTAAAACTGAAGAGTTCCAGTAAAATCCACTGGAGCAATTTCACAGACGCCATGTCTTTTGCTATGCACCACGATCCGTGCGAAAACTTAAAGGTTCAGCAGAAAAAACTTTCACTTGTTTCTTCCAATTTTATTTTTCATGAAGAAGATCAAACTAAGCTTCTAAAATTATTCCTAGAACTATTAAGACCATAAATTTCGTACGGGAATCGAAATTTTCAGGCTATTATAATCTTCTGGGTGATTTTCTACTCCAAGGCGATTTGAACAACAAATGATCAACGGGACAACTGCGATATACCCAGATGATGCCTTAAAAACGGAAGGAAGTTATAAAAGTAAACA
The DNA here is from genome assembly GCA_016163765.1 of Magallana hongkongensis. Classification (NCBI taxonomy): domain Eukaryota; kingdom Metazoa; phylum Mollusca; class Bivalvia; order Ostreida; family Ostreidae; genus Magallana; species Magallana hongkongensis. The sequence continues at coordinate 62,351,755 of WFKH01003881.1, forward strand.
ACCTTGAAGTTGAAAAGGAGTCCTCTAATTTTCAACCACATTAAGATTATGAATAACTGCATCGACTGCAACTCTTCTAAAAACTTGCGTGAAGCTAGGGCGTTTTATCTCCCCGAGTTTAAACGATAATTCAATAATCGATGCTCTTTAATTGTATCGAAAAGCGTCATAGCTTTTGCATGAAATGATTGGGTGATTTCGTTTTTGTTTGATATGATGCGATACTCGAGCCAATGTACGTAGTACGCTGGTAACACTCTTCCTTTTCCTTTTTTTCTTTTTAAGAAAGAAAAACATTATTTAATTTAGTATATAAAAATTGATACATAATCAAATCATGCAGGCAAATGCTTATGACAATATTCATTGATAAACGACTAATTTTGTTGAAGTTACTCGTAAGCTCCAGTTTTGAACATTCGTATTTTCCACTGCAATCAGTTCATCAGGATTCTCGCCGCGAGGGAGATTTCTGGTTTACTTGGTCACCGCGGTATACTCGCCACTTGTTCGGCAAGTTTTGGGTCTACTCACTTCTAGGGTTATTGTATATAACCGCCTTGTATTCGGGAAGTCTTGGGTTTTCTCCACCGGTGTATGATTAGTAATAGGTCTAAAGGTACTGCGTTTAAGGTAGAATGGGACACCTCCATATTATGACGTACTCCCTATCGAAATAAACAATAGAATCAAGTATATTTTTATATATTTTTCCCAGAAACTGTTACCTAACAGCGTAGCGCAATGGGGATAGAGCGTTAACTAGGAATCTGTAGGTCATGAGTTCGAATCCCACTGGGGCTTTTTATAATTTTTACCTTTGCAAAAAAAATTAAAACGTATTTTTTTAATCAAATATTGCAAAATCTGAAAATTCTAAACCGGTAAAAGTATTTCGATTATAATGTACTTTTTATCCACATTAATATCGACAGATGTCCCATACCACCTTAATACGCTGGCAAACTATTCCTTCACCAGGTGCTCGAAATTAGAAGTGAAAGTTGCTGGTTCTTTGGATGAGACCTTAAGAAATAGGGGTATGTTATAGGAAATGGTATGATAAAGAATCTACACTGCTGACTGACTTGCGTGTGCGATACGTTACAACAAACAGTTTATCTGTGTATTAATTGAAAATCTTTCCTTCAATGTCAAAGATATTAAATTATTTATTTCCAACAACAGAAGAAGAATTGTCACAATTGTTTCGAAAGATAAACCACTTTTTTGTTGAATGTGTACTCTTATGCTTCAGTGTCTGCTTGGGTTTTTTTCCCTATGCTAAGAAACAGCTAACAACATGTGAACTACATGTAGTAGATTTTGTAAGACACTGGGACCTAACCATAGCAAATGTGAAAAAAGTCGTGTGTTTTTACTAGCACCAAGCCCCCCCCCCCCCCTCCACACACACACACACACACTTTTATTCGATAATATTTTTATCTACCCATACTTGAAAAAAAAACAACTTCCCTAGTTCTTCTACACGTATAGAGAATATATGGTCTATATTTATAAGGCTTTATACAACTATACACTATCTTGTGAAATATTTTTCTTAAGATTCAGTATCCTGTTTTTGCGGAGTATGAATAATAATATAAAAAAAATAATAAATCTAATAGCTAATGATGCGTCAAACCAAAAACAAAGATATTTTTCTTCTCTGTCTGTGATTAATAATTAAAGTGTGTAAAGATCCAGACAAATAAAGTCTTTATCCCTTCTTCAATCAACTAGAATAATTGATCACAGTTACATCTGATTATGAGTTTCTGAATATTTCATGAATCCAACTTGACAAGTAGGAGCGCCATAATTTGAAGGTATCAAAAACACCAAAATACAACACAATAACAATATTTGCGTTCTGAGAACTTTCACGATTTTTAATAGGACTTAAGGTTCACAATAATTATCTCTCAGGCGAACAGTTTAATAAACGGCTACATTGTACTTCACTGATAAGAATCATGCGCGGATCCAGAAAATTTTGCGGGGGGGGGGGGGGGGGGCCAAGGGATTGTTTTTTTTTGGGGGGGGGGGGGGGGGGGGGTCTCCGAGGCCTATTTTCAGGAATTTTACTATGTGAATTTAATAAATTTGAATTTTCCAAGGGGGAGGGGGTACAGAACCCCCCAATCCCACCCCCACCTCCGGCTAGATCCGCGCATGAGAATAGCCGATAGTATTTACATCTACTAAATATTTTCTTCAGATACTTGATATTTAGGGGTTTTTTTTAATAGTAACAACAACAAATTAACAAAAAACGGAATCTTACTAATGTGATCATTGACGTGTTCAAAGCATTTTTTCCGTCTAAAAACAATAGAAAGAATCACTAAAATTGTTTATTGTAAGACATTTTCTTGTTAAGGTAACTCCAGTGGCTTACGTGTCCGGTTCTTTTTTTTTAACTGCGTGATAAATTTCCGGTTATAGTTTTGCGCACATCAATGACCATTTAAGATGACATGTATTTGATTTAAAGTATTGTACAAGTATGGTTCGGTGGCTTCAGTTAAAATATAGAGCTCGTATTTTTCAAAACGAGAGGAAAACCATAAATATGTCGAAAAACTCGGTGGAAAATGACTTGACGGAAAAGAAGGGGGATGGGTTCTACTGCACTCGTTTCTACGGTTTTTCCAGCTAGGACTAAAATTTTAATATGTATAATACAGTTTAATTGAGTATATAGTTGTTAGTGACTGTTAGATTGTGTATGTTTGGTACATTTCAATTTTTGTCAATGGTTGCAAAAATCAACTTGTAAAACTATGTCCAACAATATGGGGGTAAACATGTTCAAGAGACTATCAAGCAAAAACTAGCTGGTCAATTTCGATAAAGTATGTTTTTTTGTAAACAAAATATGTAACTCTTAATAAGTGTTAATAAAAATAGTATGTAAACAATACAATTTTTTAGAAATTTCCAAAAAATTTGCAATTTTGTGAATTTTTTGGAAGGTCGTGTGAAGAATAAATGTAATATTTTTTTATATTTTCTGTAGAAAATCACTAGGAATTTTTTTATTTATTGATCATCATTACATTTTCTTAAATTATAACTAACATGGTGTATTTTGGTGCATAATATATAAATTATGAGATCAATTGTGTTTTTGACTTGATTTTTTTTTTGGACCATGTGAGCCAAAGTTCATTGTAGGAAAACAAACAATGCCAAGGTATAAGTATTTTGGCCTTTTTAGTAAGTTTATAAGTTGATTTAACTGTTAAAATTAAGAAAAGTTTGGTTTGACATACATTTCTAAAAAGGCTGGGTCTACCTTAAATTCCTTTTTAAAACTTTGGTTTCTTATATACTAAAATACTTTTAATAAAAAAATTAGATAAATATATTGATGTTGTTGAAATGTCTTATTCATAGTTCTTTATCCGTGGATATTATTGACATGGTAGGGTAGTGTCTGTGGTATCCCCCTTTTATTTTTTATTTTAATTTTATTTTATTATTTTTTTTTTTAGGGGGGAGGGGGGTCATTTGCAAAGCAATCAAGATATTCATTGGCGTGGTATATTTTTTCAATCCAAAACAAAAACATGTTCCAGTACAGATCGTTGCAAAATTATGCTACCAACAATTTGTCATTTTGCGTCAATGCCCTCAACTGAACGCCTAACTCTCTAACAAGAGAGCGATTTCTAGTTAATTGATGGGAGCGTTATCAATTTATCTTTCTTTTCTCTAATGTAGGTGAGAAGTGAATAATTCTTTTTGAGAAAAGAACGTTTCTTTGTAGCAACGTTTTCTCAATGTAGTTATAACTCGTCGAATCATAGTTACTATTCAAGTTGAGAAAGATGGAAAAGTAGATTGTCCCCAAAATAAGATAATGAGCATTAGAAGTATCTAGCGATTAACATGCTCCATTTGTCACAGAGGATAAAAAGTGAGTTCGATTTTTTTTAGAAATCTCGATAATCCACGAGACTTAGTTTAGTTCAAAGACCTATGAAATTGCTTATAACGTCTAGTAAATAAACAGGCGTTCCATCTTTGTGATGCATTTTACCATGCAATTATTGTTTAATGGGCAATGCGGCTTTATACTCAAAATCTAGATTTTCTATGTGACGGTTGTCTGCTGTTTACTTGGATGGAACAGATGGGGGAATAAGATGGCACAGATGACCATTGATTTAATAGTAAAATATAAATTTTAATTTAGGATTATTTTAAATTCAAATCTATTTTAAAAATATTATACAGTATGGCAAAAGCACAATTTCTAAGTTTATATCCTCTTACCGGGACAAAAAGCAGACGAGATATATTTCACAGCATCAAATAAACATTACTTTTTATAGTATACTGTTTACTTTTCTATAACAGTTAAGCTGTTACATTTGTACTTAATTGGATTAATGCTTGAAATTACCAAGTCACAATTATTTGAACGATCTTTTCAGAATTTTTTATTTGAAAAATGAGACATTGCTTTTCCTACGTAATCTGTGTACATTTCGGTTATTTTCAACTTTTTGATGCAAGAAGTAGATGGCTACATCCTACCGAATGTCCAAGGTCTTGTTAAAATGAATCAACATAAATACATATCTTTAGATCGTGAGGAAGAACATAGACATGATTGTGTAGTGTTAATTCAAAGTTGTATATTGTATATTATGCACGATTTAAGCAGGTTTTTCGACTGTTATGAAATACCGGATTCCTCAGATCCCTTAAATCCACCATATTTGAAAATTTCTTTAATCCTAATTCCAGGAAGACCTTAACGCACATTTGATTAATTTTTTCGTTGGCATAAACTGGGATATTAGTCCTCCAGTTCTGTGAAATACTTGAGGATTGTCCATACTTGTAGTTAGTGAACTCTTGCTCTGCGTTACTTCTGAATGCCAACAGCAACCAGTCGTGCAACTCGGGAGTAAAGTCTAAAGACAAATTTTTATACAACATTCTCGCGGTGTCTTCTGGGTAAAGAGCTAAACACTCATAGGTCACGTGGTACACTCGCGTCGGATAATTCTGTTGTAGTCTTTTAATGGCTTGCAAATCCAACCAAATTCTGCTGCACAGGTGATTAGAAACAATGCTTATTTCTTTGTCTTCATATTTGATTAAATTAACCTGAGCCCTTGAGTTTAGTACACCTCTAGGGTCTCTGACTAAATGAACAATTTTCAAGTTCGGAATATTGTCCAGGAACATTTCTGCAAATGATCCTGGCATTCTTATAGTCTTAATAAGACGATGGTTTGACTGTATACAGAGCTGTTGAAGCCTCTCGATGCAGGTTTTGTTATATTTTTCGGGGTATTCGGACAATGTGTATAATCTGTGATTCCAGTCCGTTTTATTCACAGGAAAGCAGCTCTTGAACTCTTGCTGATAGCTGCCAGCTGAGAATGTTCGTAATGGTTCTATGGCTCCCATGGGAACATCCAGGAAATTACAGGCCAATAGGTTCTTAATAATGAGAACTGTACCGTTTGAACTTTCCCAGAATCCATCAGGTTTCCTGTGAAAAAGCAAGAATTCAAAAGCTGAAATGACAAAGTAATGAGACCACGTACGGTTCTGAATTCCTTCAAAGAATGAGCTTGATTTAACTAACTACAGCTGTAGATAAAACAAACTGACAAGAAATTAATTTGCATTGAATAACTTACATCAACCATGTGAAAGTTGAGTGATTGTCCTTATTTTACCTCAGAAATCAATCAAACGTAATCAAATGATTCAAATGTTATAAGTAATGAATACCAAAGAATGATAATTACCAAAGCAGTCTAAAAATGGAGAAATAATTCACCTAATTTTAACTAAAACTAATCTGAAACGATTCAATTTCCTTGGGAACACCTGAACCCGCAAACCTCGCCCCCCCCCCCCCATCCCCGAAAAAAATACATTTATTCTTCATACATGTGCTTCATACTCTTGGCTATCATTTACGAATTATCTGGACGAAACAATTCTGCAAATATTCATTGTTGTAAGATCTAACATAGATCTATGTACAGTTAGTCGAATTTTTTCTCCATTTTTGAACATGATGCGTGGTTGCATCAAGATTCGTTGAATACAAATTTGCATGGGGTTCTTTGTAAAGTTGACCAAAAAAATTAAAGTTAATGTTTTTTGAAATGCAATTTCTAATACTAGTAATACTGTATACTGTATTGATACACATTTATTTATAATTGAAAGTGTGATTTTTCTAAAACCACGAATATATTAATGAAACCACAGTATTTCCCGCTAAAATGTGAACGAGGCGCTGAGCTGTTTCCGGTTGCTTGACAGACCTGCAGTATCCGTGAGGGTAGCAGACATGCTGGTTGGTCCTGTGATCGCGGAGCAGACCTTGGAACGGCTCGAAGAAGAAGAAAGTATCGTTGGTCTTCAGGAGTCGAGAAGTGATGGTGGATCCGCTCCTCATATACGTCATAATCAACGTATACTTTACCTCTGCAATAGAATAAAATGGTTTTGATGTCTACTTCACGGATCCTAAAGATGTGGATTTAGATTTTTTTTGAAAGTTAGTTTCCGTAGATTCAATTAACAATTCGAATTCCTGTGAATTTTGAATTTTTACAATTACATGTACTTTAATAGATCGATAGAGCCAAATTTTTAGCACAGAACGCCTATCATGACGAACTTCATATGAAAAAAAAGTTTTAGATGTTATTTAACTGGTTCCTACTCGAAAATTGTTTATATTTCCAATATATACGTATGTTTTGAAATTTGGTGCTATTGGTTAATTGCAAAAGAAATGCAGGTTCATTTTCTTTCAAATTTGGGTGATTTTATTCTTATCGTTGTGTTTAACGTTTTCTTTCTTTATTTTCGGTCATAAATGTAATTTTTAAGATAAACTACAATACGGAATGTAAAATTGATTTTTAAAAGTTAAATGGTGTAGAATTTAAAGATAAACTCTAAAACACTTAAAAATACATAACTAGTACTGATATGCCAGAACTCGGGGGGATGGGGGGGGGCGGTATCTGATGAGACTAAAAATTCTGGAAAATATAGTACAAGTTGACCAACACACGAATTTGTCATAGTACGAACACATTCACTTCACAGATTTATGTCATCAAACAGGTTCATATTATCTAATGATTCTGGGCATGTGTACGCATTACCCCCCCCCCCCCCCCAAAATTAATTAAAAACAGAACACTACCAACTAGCGATAGTTGATATACATCTATCACAAAAACTAGATACTTAGTACGTTGATTTTGGAGATGGTGTTGTATCTACCAACCGTCTTCCTTTGCCTGAGTGTGCGCTTCATCCGCCTGCTTGATATTGTTCCGTTTTATCGGGGCGGGTGGTCTCCCTTGACCGTCCTCCCACAGTAAGTTCACGTGGTGGTACGACACGTTTCCTTTGTGGTCCATGTACATGTTCACTCTGATCGGTTCGTTCTTTCTTGGAAAGATTTCAACCACGTTTTGCTTTAAACCAGCGGGCACGGGGTTCTGTGGTGTACCCATTTTCCTATCAGCCACGTTTATAGCAAACTGAGACTTCAGTGGTAAATTGTGTGCTACCGGATTCGGGTTCGAACGCTGAGTCTTCAAGTGTAGATTGCCTTCTACTGGATTCGGATTCGAGCGTCGAACGTTGAGCGCTACCCTGTTCACAGCTGGGAAAACTAGTTTGCCCGGTAGAGGCATGAGGACCACATTTTTATTGATTTCACGCGGCGGGCCAGGAATAATATTTTTGTTTTGTCCAATGAAAGAGTTCCGCGAATTTACAGGAGGGGCATCCTGAAATCTGTCTGGCATTAGCTGCTGTTTTCGAATTGGTGCTGCCTTATATCGAAAACTTGGATAAAACGCGTTTCTCTTAACATGGTTATCCGGAATAAAATTTCTTACATCCGGAAGGACATTTATTTTCAGAACATTTCCGAGCCCATTCCAGGCCTTGTCCGGTAAAATTATGTCGTTAGACATTTTGTATGTCTGTTTTCTTAAGTTTGAGTGTATCTTGAAATCATTTTCACTGCGTGACTTTAACCTCGACTTCATTATAAAATTGTCTTTCATGTTATCTATATCACTGTATGACCCTGCTATTGGAAATCCGTTTTGATCCGTGTCTTCTTTTTTGTAGTTCGTCTCAAAGTTCTTTGATGAACCCTGTTTAGTTTTCTGGTGCTGATTAGAATCCTTCACATTTTCGTTTCCTATGTCGAAATCTGAAAATGTACTTAATTGACTGTAAATAATATAAATCGTTAAAAAATTCTTGTAGGTAACGGTATATTTCTTCGCACAATAGGTTTTATTCAAAATACTTAATATCTACAATCATTTAATAATGTAGATATTCCAAAGACAATTATATTCAAAAGCAAATTGGATTTATTTAAATTCTGCTAATTTTAATTTAAAGGACAAAATCATTTATGTGCGATATTGCAAAAATTTGGGTGATTTGGAAAATTTAAAACCAGTCACTTACAAAATTAATTCCATTAATATGTAACACAAAACATAAAAACAAAATTAAGAGGGCTGGATGGTCGTGGCCATTTTTAGACTGAATTGATCTCCTTTAGAAGAAGACCTCTGTATAAAGATAAAAGATAATACTCAAAATTAAAAGCTTAAATTTATTGAATTTTTCTTTACTAAATAATAGTTTATTGCTTAACAAATCATATATAAAATTTTAAGGTAAATCTGATGGTAAATTTGTTGACCACCCAGCCTCCTTAAAATTGGACTCGGTCTAGGTTTTTAGCCAAAATCCAAAGCTGTCATGCCTCAGCTCACATGATCTGTAATCCTCGCCTGGAGACAGCTATACACCGCTCTCCATTTTACCGTTCGATGTTATGCATTTCGCACGCTATATCAAACATTTCATGACAATTGACAATTGGATTACCTTCCTTGAATGTTTTATGGAGTACAAGGCATGTCATCAAGGAAACACAGATGTACACTATTCGTCGGAGGGTGAATCTCATTGTTTCGGGGTTATTTCAGGGGTCACCACTCTACACAAAAAGAGATATTTAATTGATCAAAATTAAAACCGAAATAACATGTGGTGAATAAGATGGATTTCTGTAAAAATAAAAACGAGAAAAATAGTCATGGCTTATATTCAAAGTATGCGATATATTGAATTAATTATTTCCTGTTTACAGGGTTTTTCTTTTCTTCCAGCTGAATTTATATATATTTCGACTACAAAAATAGTTTTTGATTTTCAATGAAGCTATTAGTATCATTCGTTGTTACTTGATACCACTCAATATAAAAAATGACTTGATTTATATATGTATATTATTTAAATGCATCTGAGAAAAAAACTATTACTTTTAATAAATGAAATTCTAACGCTTTTTCAAATCATGAGAATTTAGAATGAACAATGCACAGCTGAAAACATCTCCTTGTTATCTCCCAACGTGATTTTTATTGGTACATGCAGTTGGCCAATAAATAAAGACGACACACATCTTATTTTCTCCTGAAAAAATACATGACGATATGGTAACATAAGCAATTTAAGTCTACAGCACCTTAGCTTGTCATTGTTTTACTTCTAAATTAGACAAGAGCCCCGGGGGAAGGCTCGCGCGCATGCACATCAATCAACGTGTGTCCTTTGCACTGCTAGTCTTACCTATTAGTTATCAGGCTTGTTAAAATCTGGCTGATAGTGTGAGGAGATTAGATAAACAAGAAATCATGGATTAACTCGTTATCTTTTCAACAATCAATCTTTGGTTAATTAAGTGATGTGGTTAATTGACTTCTGAAGATTACCTGGCGTAGGTGTGAGAAAGAGAAAACTAAGGTATGTCTGATATTTTTTTCTTCTGTCTGAGAAATTCATCTTCGTTGTCGACGTCATAATGCCTATGTGTGTTATGTTTTGCTCAGCTGAATTATTTTAACCAGCCAATATTGTCTTTTAAAATCCTAAATTTGCCATATTTAATACACATTTTGTAACGTTATACGACACTTTAGTACGGTTAACATGAAATAACGTTAAGTTTTGATCAAATTTTAAAGAAAAATCAGAAATTCTAAACATCATATTATCTTTTTGACCTTTATTAAGTATTCTGGATAAATAATATGACAAAAACGGCAGGTTAGTAAAACTGAATTGATAATTTTTGCCTTATTTCAAAATTAAAAAATGGCGTTAAAATGAATTAAGAGCTTACCTGCATAATGCAAGGGGCGTTGTAGCCGAGACTATATTCAAGGAAACAGTGGTGCTGTTTTCGCATGCCAACACCGACCCTCAAAAACCGCAATTCTAGGACATCGTTCGACAGCATTGTTGCGATAAAACTCGGCGGAGCATACAAATATTTCATTATTATTAACACGACTTAACAAGGTAGCAGCAATATGAAAATGGATCATGCACGTGCATACAAAATAATCTTACAACAAAGTTAAATTTATCTTAGAGGTGGAGAAAAAATAAAATATGCATTCGGCCATTTCTGGAATGGGGGTGGGGAGGGGGGTGGGGGAGGGGAGGAAGTAGAGGTTATGACATAGATATGGTCATTGTTCCGTCGAGATGCCCGTTTTCTCCGTCCTGTGCGTTTTGACAACTGGACAGTGTCAATTTGTTCGACATAAACAATATAACATTGACAGGATGTTCTATTTTCCTTTGTACGTTTATTATTTTATCATTTTATTTATACATGTTGTTACATGTTTCGGATATATTTGGGAGTAGGTGAAATTGAAATTAATCAGAATCTTCGATCTCCGTTAGAATCAAACAGGTATTGGAGAATTTCGAAGTGTGTCTGGGAGGCGCTTCTTTTAACAAAAAAAATAATAGTTATGCATTCAATTATAGACAGAAAAGTGAGAAGCAGTAGCCACATTCAATATTTTTTACAATAAAACTATTAATGGGCTTTGATATATAACGGAACATCTGGAGTCTCTATCTATAGAACAGAACAAAAACAAACAAACTTACGAACGTGTTATGACTATAAAGTGCTATTAATGGTCTTAGCCTGACGTTATTATAAATTACGTGAGCTTTTTTAATTTACGTGAACGAACTTTTTTTGAAAAATGCATTTTTTACGAGAATAACATGAAACTGACTTAATGATTTTGACATACCTTATTAATCTCTTTATTAAAATATATTCCGTATTTTAAAAGCTATTCAGAAAAACCTGCTTATTTGTAAATCAGTTTCATTGCATAGCTCCGATTAATATAATCAAAAATATTGACAGCGCAAAATCAATTTTGCCATAATTATTATAAAATTTGCCATAATTCTAGATCATTCCTGGTGTAATATAAATAAAGCGAATGACACAAGGAAATTTACAATGAGAATGTAATTAACCTAGATTCAGTAAACGTAAACATATGACGACATTTCGAAAAAAAAGTTTTATAGCATTCGGTATAATGTATGAATATTGCATGCTACGTTGAAGCGACGGTAACTTTTAAAATGGTTTCTCCTCGCAAAACCCTTGCTTTCCTAGATTCACAAAATTTTCCAATTAAATGTTATATGTACCTCCGCCACCATGCAATATCATTTTTTAATCCCCCCCCCCCCCCACCCCTAACTCCCACCCAAAAAAAATTCAGTTTTTATTTCATACAAATGCATTATTTTCTATTAATTAATAATTCATAAAAAAAATTAGTACATTTGGATTCATGTAGAATGAAAACAAAATGATAAACAAAGAACAAGTACTCTGATACAGATCTTGGAATTAAATCATTTTCCTTTACGGTGCATTGTCCTTCTGAAAGCCGACGAGAGAGATAACTCTTGAAAGACTTGTACCGTAATTGTGCCACTGAGCGCTCCATGGTCATAAGGAGTTGAAAGATTTTTACCGTAACTGTGCCACTGAGCGCTCCATGGTCATATAAACGCCCCTGGGAGTTTTTCTATCCACAAAAATAAGGACCTCCAATAATCCGTGTTTACCTTCCCTTCCAATAGTATTCAAATTTCCAAGCAACCTCTGTAGTTGCATTAGATTTAGAAATCCGTGTTTACCTATTTACCAAAGTCTAAACATCTTCATCTTCTTATATACCCGCCTAAAGGTTTCCCTATGATTATTCCATTTTAATTTCCATTTAAGCGAGTGTTACCCCAACGAAAGAAGATTGTATGCTTAATAATAGTACCAAGCAAGAATAGTTCCACCGACTGAGTAATAAAATATCTACAGGAAAGTTTGATACACATTAGGTGGCCTAGAAGTGAATAAAATAGGGGGGGTTTTAACTTTTCTTACGCTCATAAAACTGTACTCAGATTTTCAACCATGTAATTTTTTGAATGAATTTTAAAAAATTGTAGAAAATCAGAAAATCAAGGAGATTTTGAGATTTTGGACCCCTTAAATTTTTAAGACTTTTAAATTTTCGAATCTTCTATTGTAAAGATTCTCTTTTGGGTAATATACAGTGTAGTTAAAGTTATTTCCGTTTGATGTAAAGTAGAATAAACTGTACGAACAATTTATATATTGATCAATTCAAGTAGTCTAGATTTAACCAAAATAAAGTAGTTACCCCATTATGCGATGCAAGTTAAAAAAAATCGTTCCTCATCAATTTAGATATGGCCATATCATAATTGAAATATAATTACCGTTTGAAATTTACAAATCGTACATTATTTGACCATAAAATGCATTTTTAAGTCTTAGAAAGGTAAAAATGAAAAACCCTAGCAGGCTTCAAACTCATGATTTGCAGATCAGTAGCAAACGCTTATACCTAATGTTCTGTGCTATTAGAGATTAATACCGTGATAAAAAAAAATTGTAAGAATGTAGCTTGTAATAATTTTATTGTTTATTTCAATAAAAAAGAACGTTACAGTATGAAGATGTCCAATACCTCCTTAACTATGCAAGATTTAATAAACATTTTTCAAACAATTACATAACAAAATGACAGAGTATCATTCATTGGTTTGTGAAGTATACGAAGAGACAAGGATTATAAAAATATAGTTGTAAATACTTTATTCATAATATATCTTCGAATATCAACAAATTCATCTCTCTCTCTCTCTCTCTCTCTCTCTCTCTCTCTCTCTCTCTCTCTCGTACTGATATGTCAATTGATCATGGCGGACACTGTTATCAAACAGTTAGTCATAGAATGATATAAACAAACATAATTCTAATTGAAAATACATGTTAATGTAAACACAAACAAACATAAAACATGAGCTAAAGCCCTAGTTAGTCAGAAAAAACCCAAATAATGGCAATTACAAAAAAGAGAGAGAAATAAGTAAATATATACAGAACACTATTTGGCACAAACAGAAAAAAATGGATTTCGTTTGATAGTAGCTACACATATAAATGTTTTATATTTTATATAAGATTGTAAGATGAATGAATGATGAAGTTCAATGGTGAGAGTAAGAACCAACCACCACCCAAAACAACAACTTAGGATATAAATAACTTATGACGTCACATGAATTTCGAACACGCGATTAAGTGTAAGGAATGAGCATTCTCATAAATATACATGTAATTTGTGTTAACAAATAGAGACTTAACTTCATATATATAATCTTGAATAAAAATTGATATTGAATGGATCGAATATTTAGTATTTAAAGCAACTTCAGACAACGCTTTAATACAAAATGCAGTATTTTCCAGGTATTATATGAAATTAGAGCGTATAAATGAATAAATGCAATAATATCTAGAGTAATAGTAATTGAATTCCAACATGAGGTATCCTCCCTTTATCAGAAAATGGAATGGACATGTTTGGTAAGAACCATATACATGTAAAGAGAGGGCATGCATTTTTTGTTACTAAATCAACAATAGCATGTTGAATGTATTAAATATGTTCATACATGATGATAGTGAAAAGCAGCATGTTATTATACAAAGATGAAGTCACTGAAATGGTAATTGTTTAGGACTTCAATTCGTTGAAGCATTTCAGGAAACATATTGCCAGGAGAAAGCCCTTTGGTAAGGTTGAAATCTCGTTGTTAGTGGTTCATGAATATTCATGTTTATTCTCCTAATCACAACCAGACAAAAGTGACGTTCTGTCTCATCCTCACTGACCATATCTAATGACGTCATCAATAGCGAGTTTTTCTGTCTTTACCCGCAGTGGTTTCGGTGGTCCCTTTGACCTTAGTTTTCCGGAATCGACGAATCCGCCTTCGGTTCATATATATAAAGATGAATGTCAGAACAGCAAGGATGGGGATGACGATCATGCAAATTCCCACCGACAGGATTCCATAATCGTTGTTGTTCCCAGCATAAAATGTTATCAGAGCACCTAATATTAAACAATAAATATATAATTTTTTCAAAAAAGGAGGTTTTATATTCGTATCCTTTAGAGCTTGTGTTACATGCACATGTAAGCTGCTTTGTCTGAAATTTGGCGATCAAAGAATCAAAGTCTTTTATACAAACAAATTTATTTTTTAAAATTATAATATTTCACTTACAACTGCACAACTGACCTCTCTTTAAAGACATGAATATTCGAAGTACATAAAACTATATTTGTTGCAAATTAGGTCATCTCATGCAGGTCTTTTGTATTAAACACAATTTGAATACCGTTGAAGTAAAACCATTTATGATTTAGTTTATCCTCATTGTCCGTTCAAGCTTATTTTAACATTGAATACTTTTTAGAGAGAAGGGGGGGGGTGTTAAAACATGATAAATTTTTTTGGATATACCTGCAGGAAGTATCACAAGTAGCAACACAGCGAACGCACATCCGGTCAAACATCCTCCCATACAGCAAATACTGGAGGAGGGCTCATCTGAAAAGTTGACAAAAAATATATCTATTGAGGTACTTCACTACACCTAGACTTATTCTTTTTCAGACACTACGTCACAAGATGGCGATTTAAATGTTTTGTTAGATTGTTTGTATCAATCGATTTGTTAAAAGATCGTCATAGCTTAGCGGTTAAAGTATCGGGCTTGTGAACCGCAGATCATGAGTTCGAATCCATCTGACGCTTTTTTTCACATTTACTGAATTAAATTGATAAAAAATATAATTTTTTTATCCAAAATTGAACATTTTTTGGCCTATTTGACTTAAATACTTCTTATTCATCATTATGATAATATTTACCATAATCAAGTAACTTTTCTTCTGATTTGAGAAACTATTTCGAGGTGTAGTGAGCCACCTTAATATAATGCTTTATATAAAATGTCTTGAATACCCTGAATTAACCAGGCCTTGTTTAAATGCGTTAACAAGCGTGTTTGTATACTTTGAGGTGATGATGTTGACGTTACACCAGGGGAAGGTTAATTGTGACGTAATAAATCCAGGATTTGGTGTCTCAGGACAGGATTATTTAAATGTTTTTGCTGTACATGTATAGGGTGTAATCATTTTACTTTTGTTTTAAACATATCAAATATGACCATACCTTATGAAAAGCTAAAAGATCAAGAAAAGCTCAAGAAATTCTCGTTTCAAAAATGCGTCCTAAAATAGGGAAAATTTGAAGATGAGGGTTGTTGAAAGGAAAATTGGGAATTATTACTACTTAATGACGGCTTATGACTTCTATAATCAAGTAAGGTTTGTCGAATCCGGACACACATACTTATTTGTTTTGGCTTAATCATGGATGTACTGTAGTCATAAAAAGAGACACCCTTCTTACTGTTGGGGAAAGATCAATCGTTTTAGTTTGCAATTGGTAGGTTGGTTTTAGTGTTTATTTTTGGAAAGGGGGGGGGGGGGGGTTATCGTTTAGATACAATATTCAATAGCTTTTAACAACATTTCTTATATGTTACAAAAGAAACTATTTCTAAACATTCTTTGATCATATTCATTAACTAATAAACGAGAATACGATAAAAAGTTGTAAATAAAACCTTATTTTGACCTCAAATATAATCAGGAGTACATTTACATGTTCTAGTATTCCTACATATGACCCATACAATGCATGGTCCACATGTTTTTGTCCTCTATTTAATACTTTATACTTAGTATGCCTAAGGTATTGATTTGAGTTTATATATCCTTGAAATAAAATTCAAATTGATCCTCATTTCTCTGCTTAAGTACCCGGCTCCTAATTAACCAAATATTGATGCTATATCGATTCTGGGAGTTTATATAAAATAGAAATCCATCGATATCTCTTTTTTCAGTTCCTTTGATGTATTCAATTCTTGTATATTATAAAAGAACCTAATACATTTATAAACAATGATAGCAAAGGGCTTATAGGATTCTTTATATCTACTGTGGGTTTTGAAATTCGTATTTGAAATTAAAAATTTGATGTATTCAGTGCATGAGAATAAAAATCAATAATTTTTCAACCTTGAGTGTTTTTTTTTAATAAGAAAGACACGTCGTAGATTGATTTAATGAACAAAAATTCAACAGCCTTGTTGAAAAAATCCAATCTTAATACAGTCTATCTTCCGGTTGCTTCTTTGCATTAATCACGTTTTTGCGGCAGTTACCGTAAACAAGGCCAATTGTAAAACAGGGTACAGTTTTTGCTTGTCGTAAAATTACATAATTTTCAAAAAAAATAACAAGCGCTTAAGTGTCATTGCTATGGCGTTTCTGTTGTTGATGGAACAGTTCACTAAAAAAAAACGCTTTACTTGCCAGCGTTAAATCTCGCCGATTTAACACGTGATAATATCCCATAACGAGAATTAAGGTAGAAATGATTTATAATCTATGGCCATATCAATCGCTTTCATTCCCTTGTCAGCCATTAGAACTGATGAATAATTTGTCTTCTCTGCAACAATTATTCCTTGATTTTATCCATCATTATACATCAAAAAGAGCCGTCTAGATTTAATTAAAGCAAAGCCTTCTTGCAAAACTTGCAAAAAATTTCAAAATGATCCAGGGAAAAACCGGGAAAAAAATGGTTTGTCGTTTATATCTTGTCCTCTTTATAGTACAGACATGCTCTTGCAGCTACCGTCCATGGTTCTATAACATTGATTCTTTGGACGTTTCCAAGTGCAGCATTATTTAAAAAGACATTTATCTAAAAAGCTATTCGAACACACGCTTCTTCCAATTTCAATGAAATACGAAACTTCCCGTACTTGCTAGGTTTTACACCGTATATGTGTTCAGCCATGTTTGTAAATAAGCGTATTGTACAGTTAAACGTATATCAATATACTTACAGTTAATCAATATTGTTTACATTTATGTGATAAGTACCATTGTTTAAATGATTCCCTTAATCAGATCGATCAGTCGAGAATGAAAGTACTAAAGGCATTCAAATTGTATACCGTGAATGTAGCTAATTTCATCACACTATTGAATGAAATCCAATATACTACTAGAGATTGATGCAGAATCGATCCATGAATAATTAATATGAACTCTTACAGAAAACTACACACTTAGCTTTGTCTGACCTTCGTAGATGATAATGGAATGTGAATTTATGCAATTCTATCGTCATTTTTCAAAGTGACATCTATTTACTTTAAATGTTTTACTCTGTATTTTACGCATCCGCAAAATAATACATATAAGAAAATTCACTATTCTCAAGAAATTTCTTCATTGTTCGTAAATCGTACAGAATCTCAATCTCTCTCTCTCTCTCCCCATCTCTCTCTCTCTCTCTCTCTCTCTCTCTCTCTCTCATGGATATACGTTTGTTTATCATAGAATACAAACTCTTCACTTTGAAGCCTTGCACTGAATGCCCTGTTTCGCTGTGAGCAAGTGCAATTTTGCAATGGCCGATTCCACGACATATGTACAATGCAAAGAGAAAAATGAAAATAAATTCGTTAAAACCATTCATGCGTTCATATCATTAACAATTCATTTAAACAAGAGCAGTTCTTTTGTTCAAACAAAATGAGCATTCGTGTCGATCCCATTTCAGATGTAAGCCACAGTACAAATCCACAACAACAAAACCAACAAACGTAAATTTCTGAAATTATTTCTGTATTAAATTCCTTGTAAACATACATCTTATGCAATAAATGTACCTTCCAAAATGTGCTTTAATGTAGGGTGAGGTTTTCTAGGGGGTGGGGGATGGAGGTTAGTATGTTTCGGGCAATCATTATTTAAAATCATTTTTTCTGCGGTAAAATAGCAAATGCTTGTATTTATGAAGTGTAAATCTCTTCTATCTGTTGCTTACACAAGTATATTTGAAATCTGGAGTTTTCTGTTGAATCGATAAAATGCGTGCATCAAACCGTCTTTGTTCGCCCATTGATTCTCAGCCTTAAAGTTTAATCAGATCTTTGCAAATTATCTCAGATTGGGCCTAATGACACCTTTTTGGCCAATAGAGAAGACTTACACACAAAATATTCCAAATCTTGCCTAAAATATATTGAACAGGTTCAAAGTTTGGCCCGAACAGCAGATTACATATCGGTATATGCCTTTAGTAGATGAGGCCAGTTTTTAATTAGTTTCTTTGCTTAATGCTGGAATAAGTCTAATTTTATCTGTATAAGGGTACTCTAAAGTCTTCGATTTTCGTTTTCATGTCAAGAAGGGATTACTATAAGCTGGTATCCAACGATTGCAACTACACTAATTATCGAAGAAATATGGAGTTTTTATTGCCCCTACTGGTTAAATCGAAAAAATTTTACCGCCAATTATTGTAATTAATCACCTTAAAAAACCTCTGCAATAAGTATATACGGTTTATTCCCCAAACGGCTACTCGCCAAAACAAACCCCTAATTATTTCAGGCAGTTATGGGGTCCTCTAAAGGGGCCCAGGTAGAATTTACCTTGATTCCTATAATCAGTGAAAATATTGTGAATTCATTAGAAATGAATGTATATTTCTATAAATTTATTTATAAGCTCTTATTAAAAGCACAATTACAAAATGCAGTTTTTGGTCATTTTTTTAAAATTCAACAAGCATCGTTTAACAACATTTTGTTTTACTATTTAGTACCTTTATCAGCTAGCCTTTAAAAATTGAAAATGCTCTAGTCCAATTTATAGTTTATTTATAGCCTATATATTTTATGATTTCTGTTACTTAGTTTTAAAATTCATGTATCAGAATCACCGTCCTTATTCAACACCACACCCCATCCCAAACCCAATGAGTTGCATTAATATAAAAATTTACCAACGAAGTGTCGTCCCATTTCGTAAACTATACATGTATCTTTAAGGTCAAGATCTAGTAAATGAAAGACCTGTGTCTACAGGTTAATTGAATTTAAGATATAAATTTTTACAATGCATGCTGCTTCATAACAATAGTTTTGATTAATTGGGTGTATCGGGGCTTAATTTTTTGCTAAACACAATGAAAAATCATGTTTTGAACTGTCATTTTCAATGATATATGAAGAGTAACAGATCTCGGATTTTTCTCCATTTTTAGTAATGAAATATATTTGGAATGCCTACAGTCTGTCCAATTATACATGCATTATGCAAGCTCTTTACCTCCTTTTCAAAATTTTATCAAATTAAATATAGGTATCAGGATTACATTTCCCACGATTTAGTATAAAAATTCAAGAAATTGCTTCTTTTTCAATATAATTACCATAAAGACACTACCTACGGAAAAAAATATATCAATTAAACCGTCATAATGAATCAAGCACAAAAAAGACATTCTGGAATCATTAACTAGATCTTGATCTTACATGTAAAACTGTCCGGAATAATCTGCTCTTTGTCAAGAAATACCCAACTCTGTAAAAGTTTTTTTGTTTTGTTGGTAAATAAAAAAAAATCTTGAGAAAAATAATCTGTAACATTTATTTTTAAGGATAACGGTTACGTAATTTGACATATGTATAGAAAAAATGTTAACTAGTCAGTTATTTCCTTACCAAAAAATCTCCATCAAAAGTTTTGAACTAATAAACTGTCCTGAAAACCCCCAAAATAAATAGTTTTGAATTTTATATTGTCAACAAAAAATTCCACTCATAATGAAATTAATGTGCATAAATAAATAAATTAAAAAAAGCATGAATAGATCTTATGAATTAACGTTTAAAAAAAATTTTATAGGGAAAATATTTCTGTCTCTTACATTTTTAAGATTTAAAAAAAGATGACAATTCATTTGTTATTTCTATTTTTATTTTTCATCATCATAAAAATAGATATCAATAAATTTCATTATGAAAAAATCACAAATGATATTAATAACAGATTTTTAAATTTTTTTCTTAAGTTTATCATTTAGATCAATTTTTATATATGAATCTATGTTTTTTTATATAAAGACACTTTTGTACTGTCCATATAGGTAAACTGTACCTGTGTCCCTTAGAGGGCCCCATAACTGTCTAATTACTCGGGGAACACACCGCATACACTTGTCCATGAGCGTAATGTTATTAGAAAGCGCTAATTGAGGTACATGTAATATGCAATTACAAGTATAAACTAGTTTCAATTAAATGCCAAAAAAAAAAAGAAGATCCTGAGGTATTGACAAAGTTTCGAATTTACCACATGCCAATCTATTTTACAAATCCCCCAAAATTTCATATGAGAATCACATCTGACCAATTGGTCAATGTGTATGAATTCATCTTCATCTATAAGACTAGGTGTATCGCTTAATCTACACACGGGTAATAACGCGGATATCCGTGAACAAATATGGCCAGCATTTATCAATCATTAATAAGTTTGCGGTGGCGAGCAGACGAGAGATAATGCTCTGACGTAGGAATAACGAATTGACCACTTTACGCTTGTCAATTCTGACGTAACACGCTAAATTCCCAGAGGATTGTGGTTAATATCACCTTGTTCTGTGGTGATTGTTATATCCTGCTAAAATATTGTTCAATCTGCTGATTAATATATACCACATACAATGCTAAAAAAGGATGATTTCTTATTATTGCATTCAGGTACACACAAAATTCATGCTAATTTCTGAATCGGTAATTAATAATGCGGGAAGATTAATTTTGCTTAATGAATTACTCGTATTTTTATAACCCCATATTTCTAATGAAAGGGGGGGGGGGGATTATGTATGACTCAGTTTAAAATGAAAAAAAAACCTTTTCCGAGAACTTTAAAAGCCGTTACCTACACAAGTGTATTAGATTTCTTTTTATGGTTCAAAAACGTTTCAATTTACCGAACCAAAAATACACATACCACAATAGATAATTGTGTTGTATAAGTCAATTGAATTCATTTAGAACACATTAAAATCTGCAAACAACTTTAAACGCTGTTTTAGTTCATGTACACATTCTAGTTTATGCATCTATATATCTCTCATTTCCGATGCAAGGACGAGTACATACATTAAAAGTACAGACACAGTGTAGATACACTCTCGAGAATGAAATTGAAAAGCGAAACTAATTAAAATACGTTTATTACCTTGGGCCAAGGGGATGGTCTTAACCTTCAGTTGATAATTTGACTTGGTTTGCTAGATAACTAATGTGTATCGTGACCATATCAAGATTGTAAACGAACAAGGGGGAAAAATTTCAATTAGCAATTAAATTCATTCCATTAATTCTTTTTAAAACTTTCTTTTGATTTAAAAATCAACAAACCATCTGATCTCCCTAACACCAACAGCAATCCCCCCCCCCCTCCATAAAGGGGAAAAAAAAATAAAAAAAATTCAGATCTACATGTAACCTCCTTCCATTAAGGCTTAAATGTGACCTAGGTTTAGTTTAAATTCGCCTTGCTTAAATTATGAACCTATTCAAGTCGAACTCCATGTTGAGTCCCTTACACCCAACTCTCTCCACTACCCCCAGGGAATTTTTACACCCAGTCCCCTGTCTGACAGTCTTACCTTCCTCATCAGGGTCGTCCGTGACCACGTAGACCCCCATGTCTGGGGGACAGGCTCCACCCTTCTCCTTAGTAACACGTCACCCAAAGCATTTCCTTGTAGCGGAAAAGTAGTTAATCCAGGCCAGGAAACACTACCGGATAGTAATTGTCTGGAATTAAACACAATACGTTTAATCTGCCCACAGATCTCTGTGTACGAGACAGTTTATAACCCAGAGATATTAAGAATACAGACTCGAACCGTACGAGAAAAAAACCCAACAAATCCCCAGCGTCGAATTGAATGATCAAATCGATCTACAATTGAATAAACTCAAAACGAGGAAAGATGATATTTACGGGCCACAATCTGTCTCGTATACAACTTAAAATGACAACAAAACATTCAGCTACACATAATGTACCTTCGTGCGGAACTGGGTGATCTGATCAATTTTTAATCACGCCTGTCTTTTATCTTTGTAATTTCGATGATTTACAACTTCTACCTGGCTGCTCAGTTTTTCACTTACCTATTCTTCCACGTGAATTGTTTTTCTTCCTGAATCAACCGCTGGTGATTGATTTCCAATCGATCGAAAGCGCGGATCGATACAGCCTAGCTGCCACCACTTTTCACTTTAAAGTTAACACTCGCAATAATAGAGTCTTACTCATGCAGGATTTGGTGACCGATTTTGCAATGGAATAATCCCCTACCCCAGTACGATATACATCTCGTATCCGTGTGTCCCATTTACATTCACATTGTTTACCTGTAGCGAGTTTACCTGAATAAAACTTTAAAGCTTTCGGAACACCTCTACTGCTTTCAATAGGCCGCCCGCCATAGCAACAAAGTAAATAGCGGCAGTTCAAACATCTGGCCTCTTGAGACAGTCTGGTGCAATCAGATAGACATGCATCTGGGTTTACTAGTTTCAAAACAAATATTTAATTTTGCAATAGTGATTCACAGTATGTGCGCGAAATATAACGCACAAATGCAGATGCATGTTTTCAATGTGTAAACACATCACGTATTAGAATGTTTGCTGAATGTTTGCTTTTTGGTCCCCTGTTTATAAATTAGTGGTTATTAATTATTAATTAACAACAGTTTCTTTATTAAGACAAGAAAAAGGATCAACTAGACTTCTCTTTTAAAAAGAAAGAGAAATTGAAAAAAAGCAGAAGTAGGGTTTTTAGCATTTATTGGTAAATAAATATAAAAATCTTGATTTAATGTATTGATTTAGATTTTTGAATTGAGTCACGTTTGCAGTGATATTAAAGCAAAATGCTTTACTTATCATACCTTGACAACATTAAAACAATGTCTTAAGTACAAAATTAAGAAGATGAATATTCAAGCACACAATTAAGACGATAAATATTCAGGTGTTACTATGTACAGTAAACTGTATTAAATTTACAATATATTCTTACCAAAATTGCGCAACTTTAGATATAGATTAAAAATTCAAAACGAACTTCTGGGAAAAATCCTCTTGACATCTTTTCAAACAACGCTTCATTTACAATTTTCTAGCAAAAAACACACGTGCATCCAGCATGGCGTGAGACTTTGTTTACGTCGAAGTTACACATGTGCTTGAAAATCAAGCCCGGGCCTTTTCACCCCCCCCCCCTCCGGAAACAACACGCAACAAAAATTCAAAGACCTCGCATTATTAGAAAACTGGGATAGTCAGACATCTTACACATTGTTTTTCATCTCATAAAAAAAATCAGCCCCTGTCGCGAGCGGAAACGCCCCAAATTCAAAGGGGGACTCGGGAATTATTTTGCTTTAGCCGTGTTATGACACCTGCAAGCATACAATTAAGAAGATGAATATTCAAGCACACAATTAAGAAGATGAATATCAAGCACATAATTAAGAAGATATTCAAGCACACAATAAGGAAGATGATTATTCATGCTCAGACACCCTCTCCTCCCGCTCAGGCACTCCTTCCATTTCCATTTCAAAATCAATCATCATACAGCTGATGCAGATCCTTTTATTAATATTACATACATGTACACATATTTATTTCATACAATTCACTACATTTAATAGAAATATATTTTAAATTACTTACATGATATGCGTTGAAACAAATTTATCCAATTTAGGTAATCATCTTTATCATAAAAATGAACGTCGCTAGATTTTTCCTTCATGTACTGTAGAAATTTTTGCGAGGCTCGCAAAAGCTTCGTCTTTGCGAATATTTCAACATTTCGAACCAGTACTTGCTGTATAGAAGAAGAAATATTTTTGGTATAAAGACGGCTTGATCGCGAAAATAAGTCACCGCGAACCAGTTTATCTCCGATAAATCGCGAAATAAATCAGTCTAATTAACTATGTAAAAATAATACAGTGTAGCCTTCTTAATAGTGGGCGCTACAGTAAAGATTAAAATTTCAATCTATCAGAAATATACGTATTGCACATGTTTATATATATATGAAAATAACATCACATAATTCTGTTTTTACAGTTTTTATAATGGCGTCTTACGACGGCCGTTTCAATCAGGATCCGGAATACACGAACATCACAATCCCTGACATCTTAAACAGCGGATCCGACAAAGAAGAGGAGTACGAAAATGTGGTTCTGCGACCAAAGATACCGAGCTACGAAGACGAAGTCTTTGAAGAAGATGAGAATTCCGCTAATTCTAGTCCGCATCCGTCGCCGAGGAAACGAAGATCCGGTGTTATCAATAGCACCGAGAAACTCAACAAAGTTGGGATCACCGATGAGGACAACGAAAAAGCTAGCGCCAAGTTTTCGCTTTCGTCATCGTCTGATTCGTCACAAGAATCGGAAAATAGGACCAAGGAGAAAGATACAACAGACGAACTAGACGAATCGATGGAAATGGAGGATAAAATATCCAATCTTTTCCCGAAGCCGAACTCCTTGGGTGTTATATACGATGAGACTAGGCCGCGTAGATGTCATCCAAGACAAAAGGCATCTGACGTCATTTATGACGAAACGAAACCGAAGAGAAAAGTCAGTTTCGACACAGCAATGCCAACATTCAAACAAAACAAAAATGATAATCTTCCCATCCGAAAAATTAGCTTAGACACTGGACTTGAAATGAATAACATTCGTAGAATCAACATCGATTCCGGGTACGGGAAGAAATTAAAAAAGCAGTCTTCGAATCCGGAGGCGAAAACTGACCATACAATCCGAAAAATTAGCTTCGATGAAGAGTCAGGGACTCTTCATATTCGTCAGATAAGCAATGAAGATGACGAAGATTCGACTCCAGTGATGTTCGAAACATCGAGCGATACCCCTTGTGTCACGCCCAGAAAAGTGAGTTTCGAAGGAGATCATTCGGACATCGGCTACATAAACCGTGGCTTTGACAATGACACCTACCTGGACAATGTTACTTTTCAAGTGCAGCGTGTTTACCCAGATATTCAAGAAAAAGACCTTAATGGCTTTAACAAAAGGGCTAACGGAAATGGCGATGCCAGTTCTGCATTCAATGGATACGAAACAAAGGGGATCTTAAAGGGAGGAAAATCGAGACAAGTTAACGTAGCTGGAAATTCTGAAACTCCTGAAGATAAAAACTCGCATTTGGCAGAGCATCTTAGGAAAGACTCTATTGCTCTAACAAGTGAAAAACTCGGACAAATTCTTGATCTTCAAAAGCATTATTCGCAACAGCATATGAGGACGAAAAGGGTAATACTCATTTGAATGAATTTAAAAAATCTATATTCTTCAATTTACACATGACTTGTACTTGAATCCAATAATCATTTCCATTTAATATGTAAACTGAAAACGTTGCAATGGTTCCACCAAGTTCCACGATTTTGATACGTGCACATTTGTTTGTTGTGCGTACCATATTTCTCTCTAATCTGATGTGTTTATATTTGTTTTAACGTTACAAATTCTTTAATAGATTCTATTATTTTTTTAATTTCTAGTTTGGAAAACAAAGAGAAATCTTGAAGAAGTATAACCTACATCTGGGAGTAGCGGCACTTTTTGTGTTTATCATAATATTAGTTAGCGTTGGCTGGCATTTCCATCACATAGCAAACAAGGAAAAGATGATCAGCCAAAGAATATTCTTTGAAGCCAATTCAAAACGACTCACCCTCTCTGACCCAAATGGACGCGACCAAATGTACGGAACCCTGGGACACCAAATCCCAACATGGAAGAAACCGACCCACTGTTTGGGCGAAGAAGAGACGCAAGAATTTCAATGCTTGCGATGGAAGGACAGTGCTATTTTAAGAATCAGTTATTTTACGGCTTCTGCAGTTAAATGTTACAATATTTCCTGGGAATCGCTCACGCCAGAGTTATATCCCTTGGATTGTTTTTCTATCGGTAATCAAGCTTGGTTTGGTCCTTCCAACAACACTCACCCGGAATGGCCCATCACTCACAAAACGGATTTCATCTTTTCGTCGTCCTATTCTCAAAACTTCGATGCCGGGACGTTCAATTCTGCAGTAGAAAATTACTGGTTGTCGGAAAATGGAAACGGTATTTTGGTTAACGATGATATTCCATTAGTGATGCATTGGAACACGATGGATAAAGGGTCATGGTGCATCACTTCAAATTACACAGGCGATTTCTACGGATTCAAGGCAAACATACACAAAAAGCGCTTCTTAAACTACACGATCTGCAACGGAAATGATCCCAAAGTCGCGCATGAATACTTTAGGACTCATTTGGAAACCGGGCCAGAAAGACTACCAGAAAAACTCCTTTACACCAGCCCTCTGTGGTCGACAAAGGGAGACAGGGATTCCAATCAAGTCGCAGAGAGCGATGTTTTAAACATTGCTAATGCTATCAAGAAAAACAACATGTCATGTGGTTCTATTGTCATAGACGGGAAATGGGAAGATATTCAGGGCGATTTCATATTCGACCAGGAGAGGTTTCCAAACATCTCCACCCTCCAGTCCACAGTCATGTCGACGGCCAACTGTTCACTGACGGTGTCTTTCAATCCTTACTTTGATTACAAGTCAGAGAGCTTCACGGACGGACATCCGAAAGACCATTTTATCCTTGACGCAAGTGGAAAAGTTCCCGCTCTTGTTCAGTGGAATGATGACGTCATGGCAATGTTGGACGTCACTAACCCGTCTGCTAGGTCGTGGATTACGGGGAAGATGATGACACTGACCGACAGGTATAAGATCCGGTCTTTCAAAATGACCTACGGAAAACCTACCTGGCTTCCGTTCCACCCGACATTTTATAAAAGAGACATAACTCCCAACAAGCTAAAGAAAGAATTTACCGACATGTTAGTCTCTTTCCACGAATTGAATGCGGATATCATTGAAGGAACTTCACACACCCAGCACCTTCCTTACTTTGTATCAGTTCCGACAAAAGTAAAAGACACAGAGGGAGGGCTCTGTCTTACTGGCACAATCCCAATAGCACTGGCACTAGGACTTATGGGATATCCGTACATCATGGCCGATGGCATCGACTATTACAAGCTCGACCCTGACGATAAGACTTATGAACTTCTACCAAGGAACCTCTACGTCCGATGGATACAAATGGCTGCATTTTTCCCAGGAATGAAATATTCGACACCCCCTTGGAAATACGACCAAGACATCGTCAAATTCGCAAGGAACGCCTCTCATATGCATCAGAAATACGTCGCTCCAGCCATCGAATCCATGATGAGCGAAATCAAAGCAGGGAAACCCATTATCCGACCAATCTGGTGGCTGGATCCAGAAGACGAGATCGCGAGAAGTGTTGGCGATTCTTTCTTGATCGGGGATGACTATTTGGCGGCGCCAATTCTCTGCGAAGGTAAAACCTCGAGGCAGATCTATTTCCCGGAAGGCATCTGGAGAGATGTTCAGACCAATCAGTTGATTGTTGGCAAGAAATGGATCGCGTATCCTATTAGCATGACAACGTTTCCGTTCTTCAAGCGAACCAAAGTTTTTGAAGGGACGTAAAAATTGAAAATTGGGTACTTAAAGAAGAAATTTTAACTATGTAAACGGTTGTCTCCTTTGTGTAAATGTATTCTAACGTATATTTGAGTGCATTTGGTTTGTGTTTAACATGTTGTACATTTCAACTGTCATTGTTATTAAATAGCGTTCATAGATATAACATATGTAAATAATGAATATACATTTTATATGAATGACAGGATAAAGGGCATTAATAATGCATCAACATATTATGTATTGATGGTTTTCAAAATGTTACCTGTAATGATATAGGCATGGTATGGTATTTTCTATCATATTTTAAAATACATTTTACATAAATTTGTTGACCAGCAAATTTCAAACAATTGTATTTATGTAAATTTTTGATTTACCAGTGTATTTACAATATGAGCATATCATCGAATGATATTTAGTCGGACGATTTTAGAGATTTGTTTATTTTTACACGTGTGTTAATCAGCTGTTGATGGTTGTTAAGTTTACAAATTTTTAAAAGCTTTATACAACGATGATAGTTTCTGCAGTGCTTTGTGATTAACTTGATTTAAATTTTACCGATGTTTATATTCTAATAAATGTTAATTACAAAATACCGTTGTCTCTATTTGAATTTTTTCCCTCTCAGTGGTCGCGGATGTAGACAAATTGACGGACTCTGACTCTGTACTCCTGATTAATGAGAATCCGCATAGAAAAATTATTCCTTGAAAAAAAATAATGCTGACAGATATTCATGGTTAACATAGTTTAATATAAAATACTTAGTAATACTGTTAAACCCTTGTCACACTGGGGCGATCCCGCTGCGTCCTAAAGCGCCATGGTGCACGCAGTAGAGTCTCCTACAGCGCCGCAACAACGCAGCAACATCTTCATTTGTCGCGGTGGGATCGTCTAGAACGCCATGCGACGGTGCGCACTTTGAGCATGTACAAAGTACGTGCATGGCTCTGGGTTCTGATAAACAAGCAGTAGAAACGGAGTGGGGTCGCCGTGACAGCGACGTAATGTCTACTACAGCGCCACTAGCGCTCCGTTGGTGCGCTCAAGTAACGCACATAATCGCAGTATAGTCGCAGTGATAAGTCGATGCGCTTGCACAGAGACCTCTTGGAGTCTTTTGTGATGTCTCTGTGTTTCTATCCCGCTCTCAATGCGCATTCACGGCGTTTGAACGTGTTGTTTTTCATTTCGCTGCGTTCACTCAGCGAACCCATCGAGCTGTTGCTGCGATTATTGCGCTCTCTTGGTGTTTCTTCTGCGTTCCTTAGCGTTTATAACACGCATCCACTGTGTTTCTAGTGCATTTTCTGCCAGACCACAAAATCTTGAACAATGGCTGTTGTACAATAGCAAGCAATATAGTATTCTCAAA
>WFKH01003881.1:62386019-62433408 GCA_016163765.1 Magallana hongkongensis
CCCCCCCCCCCCCCCCCCCCCGATGCTACGTGCCTTTAACTAGCGTACTGGTGGCTTCATTGTGAAGATAATTTTGATACCACCTATTTTAGTACTACGTTTGTGGGACTGTAAATTCGTTAATAAATAGATTTTTAGAAATCTATGGAAAATCTGTCAAAACAAATTATATCATCATTTTGTGCACTTATAAAATTATATACTTCATTTATTTGCAAATAACTGGGTTTTTCTTGTACATTTAGACTGGCGATAAGATAAAGCGATATAGCCGACAAATATATATATATATTTTTTTTCAATTCAGGGCTGTTAAGTGTGTAAATAAACAACGTCAATAAATCAACACCAGAATCATTCCGTAAAAATTAAACCTTTGTCAGAGATGAAATCAAAGTAATATTGCTTGTGTAAAACAGAAAGTGAAATTAATTTTTTCCTAGAATTAGTAAAAGTTAATTAAACCGTTCTGTCATTTTCAGTTTTGTTGACCCGCTGCGTCTTTTATTCATTTATTGGTGCATTTGGGTTGCAGTTTTGCCGAAGACGATGATCACATCAAAACACTGTTACTGAAAGCTCTAGAATTTTCTTTTCATTTATTTTGTCTAAGAAAAAAAACACGCGTCATTGGTGAAGTTTGAGTGAGATAGAACATACAGAACTTAATTAAAATCAAGTCAACACTGATTGGGTTTTTTTCTGTTACTACAATTCAATCAATTTTTCATCTAATATATAAATATTCGCATTTTAGTTATTTTGCTTCTGTGTCGTTTTTGAAATTTTGAAATTCTAAAAGTGCGATCGGCACGCTATCACAATAACTATGTATTTCTTTTAATTTCTAAATTGTCACAGTCTGTTAATTTCTTTAAATATCGCTCGTATTAAAGTGTGTTAGGGAGTGGGGTCTCCATTTTCTCTTGATTCGCTGATCGTTAAACTTTCAAAATAGAACGTCTATAGATTTAAGGGACCAGGCAAAATTTATCACAATTATGGGACCGGTACCAAAAAATATTCATTAAAAAAATTGACATGTCCCATGGCTTTCCAAGTGAAAAAATGCGTCCCATGCCTTTAGGCTTAAAAAAAGTTACTGTGCCATGAATATACATCTTCATATTAGTGAGATT
The DNA here is from genome assembly GCA_016163765.1 of Magallana hongkongensis. Lineage (NCBI taxonomy): Eukaryota > Metazoa > Mollusca > Bivalvia > Ostreida > Ostreidae > Magallana > Magallana hongkongensis. The sequence goes on from WFKH01003881.1 coordinate 62,387,159, forward strand.
GTTGCAACAAAAATAACAAAAAGTACAATATAAACAATTATTTTTATATACTATAGTACTATATTACAGTGTATGTATATGAAGGGGAGTTACTCCCTCTTAAATGTGTAGAATGACCGCCACTTGAGTAAATTGGCTTAGAAAGTAGGAATTTCCTATCTTGATGACAATTAATAGGCTTAAGTTAATTACTGAGATAAGAATAAATACTTCAAAACAGTTTTTATCAATTTAGTCATTAAATTTATAAATTTGCAGCAATTTTGCTGTCTGATTTTATGAAAAAACATTACCTGACTATATATAATATAACCCAATTAAAAAAAACCCAATTTTTTCTTTCAAGTGTAGTTTACATGTAGATAAATGCAGTTATCATAGTATACATAATGTAAAAAAAAAGAGTTTTTGCTCCTTCCTGTCCAAAAGTGATCAGATGTACGTGTATTTACATAGTTGAAAAATCCCCCCCCCCCCCTTTTTTTTCCAATTGTCTCCATTAACATTACATGAAGGACATGCAATGTACATTTGACCTTGAAATAACATCTGCTATGATAACTCCTTTTGAAATGAAAAAGAAACAACATGTTTTTACCTTTTTATTGTATATATGCATCAAACATGTAGAAAAACATGTAAAATTTGAACATTTTTCATGAAATTCTTATCCGTCTCCAGCTACCCAGGTGTGTTTGAATTTTATTTTAATTTAAAGCAGATATCACACTTGTAGATCTTACTGTTTTAGCATGGTTAAAAGGAGACTAGAAACCAAAGTAGATAAGATATTCAATAAATATGATTGTTAGCTTTCTTTTTCATGGAAACAAGAAATCACATGCGGGACGGCATGGCTATTTATGAATAAAAATGCTACAAATCATCCAATTTACCAAAAAAGAGCAATTCTTTGCATCAGTGATGATTGTTTTCAGATATGTGTGAGAATTGGCTCAAGGAAATTGACACAAGTTTCAAAATATTAAGTAAACTATTTCAAAGTAATGCTTTTTATGAAAATCCAAAGATAGGGGGAGAGTACACATGTAAGGGTCTTTCTAAGTGATGTGATGCTTTTATCATGATAATATCATGTAGATGTATGAAGTATTGAATATGGTTTCTTATTAAAGGAAGTTGAACAAGAATTGACCTCTAAAAGATTAAGTAAATATGTTTAACTGAAGGAGAGCCCTATGAATCTGTGTTAAATAGAGGAAAGTGGAAATGATGGGTTCACTTAAATGGCTAATTTTTCTTAAACGTCAATGGAATTGGCAATATGAGGCATACTTTTTCTCAAAATTGCATAAGCTTTCTTATTTTAAGACAAAATGTCTTTTCATGCTTTCATGTTTTCATGTTGATTTGAATGTTAGTGTAAGTTAAAGGTAGCAAGGGACAGTTCAATATACAAGGAGAGTAAGTCCGTCTTGAAGATATTTTTGCGTTTAAAAATTAAAATATGTTTTAAAATAATAAATGTTTCTCTTGAGTTGAGAACTGTAACTCATTTTTAAAAAGTGTTCGTCCCATGGGTACTTAATACTAAAAAAAAAGTTTTTGTCCCATGCTTTTTTTATATGAAAAAATACATTGTCCCATGTCTGTTTGTACCGGTCTCATCATTGTGATAAATTTTGCCTGGTCACTAAGCTGGCCCTATGTATATTCTATGTGTGTAATCTTTCATTTGGGACTTTCTTTCTAATAATTATAAAATTTTATGCCTTCTGGGCCCAAAATTGGAAAATAAATTATCTGAATCTTTATCTATACATACCGTAATATTCAAACACTTTTTTTTAAAAAGTTGATGAGCTTCAGGTTGCAAATTAAAAATAGTCAGCAGCTTGAGAATTCTAGATACCCTGACAAAGCGATTAAGGGGGCTTGGTGGTCAACAAATTAACAATTATTAGATCTGCCTTAAACTTTAAAAAGTGATTATTTGGGCCATAAACTATATTTTAATAAAGATAAAATCAAAATATTTAAGCTTTGAAAATTGAACATTTTTCTATATAATTATACAGAGCTCTTCGTCTAATGGAGGTAAATATAGCCTAAAAATGGCCACGACCATCCAGCCCTCTTAATTCAAAGGATTGTTCAAAGAAAGTGAGGTGACGATAGAGGTGAGCAGATGTAAATAATCTCCCCAATATCAAGACTAGTAACGTTATAGAGTGGGGCATGGAACAAGTCGCCTTGACATTGTGAAGATGTAGGTAAATATCTAGGTCAAAAATATTTTTATTGGAAGCATTACAGATTACCGAGATAAAAGTTCAAAACAGTGCTCATAATTCATTTGTCTACTATTTCTTTTTACCAAAAAAAAAAAAAATAAAAATACAGTAGTTTTTTGTTGTTTTTTTTACAGCAGCGGTGACCTTTAATGATATAAAATTGGATTAGTGGTCAAATCATGACCATTTATGATATAGCTTTATCATTAACGATCTACCTATATAGTCATCTATTAATGATACTACTAGTATTTCAAAATTACATCACAGATTGTCAAAATCCACATCCACTAATGATATAAAATAAAAGCGCAAAATAGATACATTGTCGACCATTCATTGTATATTTTTTATTGCGTAAGTGTATGAATTGTGTATGAAATAGTACTGTTATGAGCACATGCAGTTGTGCATGCCCCTTTGTCTATTTCTTTGTTGGCTACAAAGAATATTAGGTAGAATATTTAAAGTATAGACAATTCATAATTCATAATAAGTACATCGTTGACCAGTTATGAATAATATTGCAATAAAACTAATTGATGGTCTTGTCCTGTGGATGAAACCATTAATGAAACAATTATGTATGAAAAATAGCACTGTTTTAAAACATGCATTTCGCATGCCCCTCTGCCTATTTCTCTATTTCATGTGGTTGAGAAGAGTTTGAATAGGTTATTCGACAGGTTTTCAACTTTGCTTTTCTAATTCTTTTATTTAAAAAAAGTTTAAATCTTATAGGAACATGCTTATAAGAACCATGACTTTTTGCCTGCATACGCAGCTCCTATTTTGAGTAATGAGGACACATTCTAGATTTGATAATGTATGTCAAATGCCAAGAGATAGAATTGAATAAAAAAAAAAGATTGGTTTTAGTTTATGTCGTTCTGGATACTTCATTTATTATTGTTTTGTGGAACTTTGAGGTTAAATAACACCATATGCTTATTTTAAATATAAAAGGGGAATGCTAAATCTCGAAAAAAAATTCACATGAACATGAGCAATAGACATGTATTTCAGAACAGTGTTTAGAAAGGCTCGTTCTTTTGCTTTAATAGAGACATTTTTGTTCACCTCTTGTCTGAGAATTCTGCACCATATAAATACATATTATCATAATAGTAACTTGATCCAATGGGTCTGACCACGTCTTGTTGCCAGGCGCGGATCATAATGATCAGATCAAAACATCAGAGGCGAAGCATGGTACATGCGCTCCTTTGGTGTACATGAATTATTTCACATATTAAGTACATCCAGTTAAACTTAGATAAACGCGTGAGGTTATTTTCAGATAAACTTGGATTAACTTTCCAACAAGTATAATTATACAATTCTGAACAAAAGTCAATAGCTACATGTATCACTCATGGTCATATGAACGCCACCCGCATATCTCAAGGGAAGACTAAAATCTTAACCGATACGATCCTAATTACCATCTTCCAAGGAAGACGGTATAAAGAGTTGAAATAATTTACAGTCTCTGTTCAGCGCAAGGGAGATAATTTTCTGATGATCTTTTTTACGTACGACTTAACAATTTTCGTAGATTTCAAATCTTAAAAAGTGAGAAAACGAAAAAACAATAAAAATTGCTATGAATGAAATTCAGGCTTTAATTTTTCAGTATAACTAGTTGTAAGCAATATTCAATTATATCTATTGAAATTTTTTGCTCTTTTCTTTTTGTATTGTTTATGCAAATACAAAAATGTGAAAATTTGATACGGTATGTCTAATATCAGTAAACAAGTTTGCATATTAGATAGAGTAAAACTAATATCAGTAAAACAAGATGCTGAATGCAGTGGTATTAACTTTGATTTTATTAAAATAATACGACCCTTCATAAGATCTCAGTCTTTTTCTCTACTATAGTCGATTCAACTAACAAGCACGCGGTACGCATTTCTCAATGTTAGGCACGCACGCTTAAGGCACATATAAAAAAAAACCCACACGCTATTGCATGTACAGGAAGGCGACATTTATATAAAAAAGAATTGAATTTTCGTTGATAACTTATTGCTGTTTACAGTTTGCTCTATAGACGGTAAGCTTTTTTAAAAAGCTAAACTTGTGTTATTATTATTATCAATCCTACTCAGCAAAATCCACAGAAAATTCTGCGTCGTAAAGACCGATTATCGCGTCATTAAGTACATGGTTACTCGGGATCCCGTCAATCGATCAGTCAGCCATTGTTCCGGAAATATCCGGATATCAAATTGGAGTATTTTGGTACCAATACTGATATTTGCCGCTTTCTGTAAAAATGAGTAATTTATGTTGTTCTGTGATTTTTATCGATGTAGAAGACATGAGGCAAGAATGATACAAATTAATTAATGTTACGACAAAAATTTTCGAAACAGCGGGGAGGTATTTTGGCGGTTCAGTGTTGAATTGGCAAGTTTGAAGAACAGCCTAAAATTCTCATTAGGGAATTTTTTGGCTGACCCTAAAACATTTTCTCATAATCAACACTAAGGAACAATTTTTTTTTGAGTTGAAAAAACAAAAAATGTTGCAAATGCCAATACCTTTTTGATTATATCAAAAAATTAGCTAGGCCCTTATATTATGAACTTGTAGAGCCTAAAAGTATTTTCTTAATATCTCAAAAACGATTGAGATTTTATTAAGCAATGCATGTATTGAAGTAAAATTGTTCATCATGACTTTTTTACAACTATTTATCCCTTTAATGTCGATATGTTACGTAATAATGGATCTCAAGGGACCAGAATCTTGAACATTCGATGTTCAATATCTTAAAAACGAAAAATATTTTGTTAATCATTCAAGAGTAAAAAAAATAGTTGAGTAGTTAACTTTAAACATTATGCCATCTTCAAACTGTCATTGCGACTCCCATTAAGGTTTAATTGGCTGGTCCCTAAAACTTATTGTCTCATTTATCTCAAGACAAAGGAACAATATGTTTTACCTTGAAGAACAAAACATGTTGTAAATGCCGAGACCGTTGCAAAGATATCAAGAAAATGGACAGGCTCTTAAAGTAGGGATGTAAAGGGGTCAAAACTATTTTTCAAATACATGTATCTAAAAAAAAACAATGGAATTTTTTTTAAAAAACATTTTACTCAAAATTGTCGTGAGGTGTAAGCGCTGTTTTCAGATGACGAAAAATTTTGTTTTCTAGATATTAAAAAAATCATCTTAAAAAAGGTCGACCTCGCACATAAAGGTCCTCAATGGGGACATTCGACATTTAATAATGACGGAATATTGAATTTGACAGACGACCTCATCGTTGCCAGCAACAAGATCGCGTTCAGTTATTATTTTTGTCTATATTTTGTGCACGCGATATCTCAAAAACTATTCGACCGATCTTAATCATTTTTTCACATATGATTGGAAGTGAACTTGATAAATTTTTGAAATTTTTTGATGACGTTACTTTTGGTACAAAAATTGAGTACGAATTTATAGTCAAAATGTTCATATGTTTGATCTGTATCTTTTTATAAATTTATTATTTGTCATGACATGTATAACAAAAGTGGCATGAAAAAACGTTTTTTCTCATCAAATATAGAAATAGGGGCTGCTCCCTCTAATTAGGGACCTACGGACTCGTAAAATCTATTACAAATACTTTAAAACGATCCAGATTTTGTAATGGATTATAGAAGCAAAAGAGTTGATCATAACAATATTTGTTTGAAAAAATCATTGCCACACCCATGTTTTATGATACTAAGGAATTTGTAGAGGCCAATCTTTGACGCAATATATCTAGGTAATGAGACTTATTTTCGTAAGCATTGTAGAAGAGAAGATTTTGGTATTGATAATTCTAATTGATTTTTCTAATCGAAACGCCAATGTATGTCCCCATTAAAGATCTACGTACAGGGCTGGCCCAAAAAAAAGCAATCATTTGGATCTCAAATATGAACAGCAATTTTATAGATGGATCTATGATAAAAAGAACGTTAGAATTATTGAGACCTTTCGTATAATATGAAGAAAAAGGGATGGTCTCTTTATTAAGGGGCCAAGAGACTAGTAAAGACTATTATGAATAACTTAAAAACGATCATGATTTTGTTATACAATATTAATGTAACAATAACTATCTGAAAAACCCCGCCAATTCATTAAGTAATCGAGTATATTTAGGGGACTCATAGCTTTTTTTTTTTATGTTTTCCCTCGGACTGAAATGCCACACTTTCATTGGTTTAAACATGGCACGTGATTGCCCCATATATCTCTATGTAGGTTCTGTGAGGATTAATATTAGGCAATATGGCCGTCATTGGCCGCCTTGCCTACTCATCTCGACATTTCATATTATTTAACACAGAAGTCGTGTTCAGTAAGTTCTTAAAATATTACGAGTAGTTGCCCTTTGGAAATATTTTCAAATTAGAGTAGTTGCCCTTTGAATATTGACGTCACATTGTTGTGTCTGGAGCAGAACAAAATGGCAGCGTCAAAATTTGCTCAAATCTCTGCAGAGGAAAGGGAGAAAATGTTTAAAATTGAATAGCAACAAAACATTGTAAGTAACATGGGTAAAGCGAAGAATTTTAAAGAGTATTTGAAAGGTGGGATTGATAATTTTGAAGAGTTTAAATGAGTTAAATTGGACAAGATGTAAGGCATCTTGTACATGGCTTTGCATAAATCACCGCTATTTGTGAATGAATATGTCGCTTGATAGTCCTCGGGAAAACAAAACACTTATTAGGTTAGTTACTGACTCACTACGGAAATATATTGGGTTGATCAATCTCATAGACGGTTCGGCTTCGCCTCGCCATCTATGAGATTGATCAACCCAATAGTGAGTCAATAACTAACCTAATAAGTAATAATGTGCCGTATGTAAAAAAAATGAAAATCAGTTTGTTGAGCATTGTAAAATGCATTGGCGATTCAATACATTACATGTACTTGAAAGTTTAGTGAGGGGTCTAAATTTTTAAAGAATTTTTTTGTTATCGTTTAAAATAATCGGACGGAAGACTTACTTGTTACTGGTAACGAGATCATACCTAGTAATTATCATCATTGTTATTATGAAAGTTCAAACATTAATATAATGAGAAAACCCAATAAGAATTTACATGATATTAAATCAATTTAAAAACAGGATTATGGTATAAGTCATCACAAAACAGCGAAAATAAATTAAAAGAGATACATAGTCATGTGACGTTCATTGAAATTTTTAAAGCCAAATCTCCCTCATAACGCCACTCAGATCCAGAATCAATGTGGCATTCATGGTCGATAACCGTTGTAAATACAGATGCTAAATGATTGTTATTAGTATAAAAAACGTTTGTGATTCGTGTGTGTGCTAACTTACTTTGTAAAAGTGATTAACTTGTACATTAAAAAACATATTACACTGTATTTAAATAGAACTGTATTCGTTATCGAGAACATGGATGATAATGTGAACATAAGTATCACAGAAGGAGTCTGGAATAAGTCAACTTTTGAAGGACTTACTTTTAATTTACAACTAAACTAAAGTGAAACGACTTTTCAAATAGTGTTCACCTGTGCTACACTTACTTTTGCGTTCTTAGGGGTCATTGGAAATCTTGCCACAATACGTAAAATCGTGCGAGATCCCAAATATCATACACCGACTTTTGCTGCTATCGGTCTGTTAGCATTTGCAGATATTCTGTCGGTCACATTTTTCAGTTTTGAGAGGTTGACAAATGTTTGGGGCATTTGGCCATTTATTGTATTTATTAATTGTACTTCTTACTTTCATGTCTGTTTTTTCTCCGTTGTAAGATATTTAATTACAGTGTATCCACTACAAAGCAGACAACATCTTACTGTAGCAGTGGCGTGTTTGTGTTCACTCACAATATGGATATCAAGCTGTGTATATATATATATATATATATATATATATATATATATATATATATATATATATATATTACCTGACATTAGGTAACGAACTTGATCTTACGTTGTTGTTTTGGTTTTTTTTTTATTGTTGATGTCATTGTGTTGTTTATAGTCTGTTTTATAATGGTTCTGTTAATGGTTCATATTAAAAAAAAATCAGAACACTACAAAGTTCTATATCTGTAACAGATCAGACACAAAGAAGAATGAATATCAAACACAAAGAAGAATGAATATTGTTGTCACTGTGATCGTTAGTATATTTGTATTATTTCGCTCGACCGTCATCGTAAGCAGACTAGTTTTAATAATTAAACAGCATTATCTAGATGAACTACATTACATTACATTGGAAATTTCCATATTTTTATTGGATGGATGAACTTTTTTTGCAATTCTTATATACTATTTCTTTCACTATTTATCTAGGACGTTTGATCATCTTATATTGTGTACAGCTTTTTAAATCTGGAATCATATATCCATGATCATGTAAAAAAAAATCCTGATTTATGAAACATATTTTCACTTTATTAAAAAAAATAAATCCTCAAAATGAAAAAAAGGGTTTTTGAACATTGATTGATCAACATTTACTTTTTACTTGCTTCTTTCTAGAATCACATATATTCGATAAATCAAGCCAGTTGATATCACTTCTCATTTACGGATCACCTTTACAAAAAAATCTAGGAACTTCAGGTAAGAAATATCCTACATTATAAGATTATTACAAACGCGGGCATTAAAGATATCCTTCGCATCTGAAAACAAAACTGAATAAAATATAGATGATAAAACTTATAATATAGGGCTAATGAGAATATAGATATTTGTTTTATAAACAACAAAACATGTTTGTAAGGTATGTAGTTCAGATATTAGAAATATACATGTATCAAAGAAGAAAGCAGAACTTCTTGTGATACACGTCTTTATAAACAACGGAAATGAAAAGTACAATTTAGAATTATATTGTGTTTTTACAAACCTACACATCAACTAACTTCATAAAATACATCAATGCAATGAAGTTTATACACGCAAGCGACAAATATCAATATTCTGCCGTCTTAGGGGTATATACACCATCCTTAACAACTCCTGTAATAAGGTAAATGTTCTATATTAATCTTCTATTACCTAGACTAGTTTGCAATTAACTAACTTCTAAGTGAATATCGATTATGTCCAATATCAAAGAGTTCATTCTGGGACTTATCACAGGAGACAACTGAAAAGGACCAAACCATGACCGGGGCTAATCCCAGGAGTCATCCGAGACCAACCTAACCATGCATGGAGATGATCTCAGCAGTCACCCGAGAACAACCAAAATATACCCGGAACTTATCCCAGGGCTAATCCAGGCAGTCATTACAGAGCAATCAAACCATGCAATTATTTTTTTAATTATTTTAATGAAGGACAAATTATGTTTTGATTTAAATGAAAATACAGTATCATGTGCCGCTATTTATGTTTTATAAATTGTATCACAGATCTAATATTAACATTATAAACTGTTTGATTGTAATAGTTATCCAACTATAAAAAATCATAACAAAGCAAAACCGTTGTACAATCACAATGTTCCTGAAACTAACTTTTGGATGGAAACGTCTTTATACGAGAGTCAATAAAAATTTCGCAGACAAAGAGGCTGTCTATCATAATTTTTTCCTAAAAGTTATAGCTAACAGATAAATTTCAATTTGTTTGGAGTTGAAAAACAAAATACCGGTATGTTGCAAATGCCAATAATTGTTTTATTGTATCGAAAATGGGCTAGGCCCTTAAATTAGGGACCTGTAGAGTCTAAAAGAATTTTTTTAATAACTAAAAATCGATTGAAATTTTGTTTAGAACTGCATGTATTGAAGCAAAATTGTTCATCGTGACCTTTTACAACTATTTAGACCTTATAAATGTCGATATGTTACGAAATAAGGGATCTTACACTAATGGCTCTGAAAACCCATGTCCGTATGAAAATCCCCTGTCTTTCCCTGTCACCCCCTGTGATTTCCCAGTAAGCCACTGTACACATTCCCAGTACACACTGCAATCCCCTGTACACATCCCCTGTGTGCTACTGTAAGCCCTGTCGCCCCCTGAAAGCCCCTGCCATCCCCTGAAAGCCACTGTATTTCCCTGTACATACCCCTGTCAACCCCTGTATGGTCTCTAACTGCTTCTTCAAGTTTTTATCATATTTTCGGGGTTTTTAAAAATATATACATAGTAATTTGTGATACATAAGGAAATGGACAGCAAGAAAAATATTCATGTCTTAGACGGTGCTTGTATTTCTTTGTACTTGATCGATATTATCTATCTATCTATCTATCTATCTATCTATCTATCTATCTATCTATCTATCTATCTATCTATCTATCTATCTATCTATATTGAAACACAATAAAATCCACAGTGGTCGGTGAGTTATAGGTAAAAAGTAAAAAAGAAAACACGAAAAACGTTCAATATAGTATGAAAGCGTTCAATATAGCCATGAAAGCGCTTAAGCTATATTGAACGTTTTTCGTATTTTTTTTTACTTTTTATCTATCTATCTATCTATCTATCTATCTATCTATCTATCTATCTATCTATCTATCTATCTATCTATCTATCTAATTTTAAGTGTCCTGATGACAATTATAGTTGTCCCCCCAAAAAAACCCCCCCAAAACCCCAAACCAAACCCCCCTCAAAAAAGAACAATTCCAGTTTACCATTTTCTTGGCTATTTTTAATGCTTTATTTAATGAATCAATGACACAATATTAATCAATGCAAAAATAGAAATATCAATGATATATCTTTTTCTTGTACTCCTTTTGGACATCTAAAAGTTAAAGAAAAAAATCTTTCCTAAAAAATCAACTTTTTTGGAGAAAAGGATTTTGTTTAAGAACTTGCAACAAAAATTTTAAATAAACTATGGACCGACTCCTGGCCTGAAATATAAAATTTGATGAAATGAGTAATTAAGTAAACCCCTTTCAGGTTAATTAGTATGTACACTCATACCTGACGTGGTCATTCGGTCATCTTATGTCACCAGTCGTTGTCATTATTCTAAAGGTCGTGGGAAGTAATAACTATAGGCTAAATAATCAGGGACCAACCCAATGTTTTTAATATACTGGCGAATACAGACTGAGCTAACATGCTAAGGACTGCCATGACGGACTATCTAACTGAGCTTACAAGCTAAGGACTGCCATGACGGACTATCTAACTTGGTAATAGTAGCCTTCACACTGCTTGTTTTCTTTATCTATTTCTCAGAGCGGAAAAAATTACAGAAAATTCCCCCAGGTCCAGGGGGGTTTCCTATTCTAGGAGTCTTGCCTCGATTTGATTTTCGCGATATTGAGACGTACCGTCGATTGCGAAGGCAGTATGGTGATATTTACAGCCTGAATCTTGGTCTTCAAAAGGTAGTGGTCGTCTGTGGGTATGAAATGCTCAGAGAGGTTTTCGTTGTCAATGGTGACGCCACCTCTGATCGTCCGCAAAATTACCTGATGAAGGAACTGTCAGAAAACGCAGGTATGTACATGCATTGAGAAATGCCATTTAATTATCGAAGTTTTCTGAACTGCCATTTTTTACTATGATTGCATTTTCGTGTACCACATACATGCCAAATTCATTACCTGAGGACAAATCCATTTTGTTGTTGTTGTTGTTGCATTTTCTGCTATGCATTTGAACCAAAAAAAATAACATTTTGATAAAAGAAATGTTATTGTAAAAGGATGATACGGCCCCGAAAAAATGACCAAAACAAAAAAACAAAAAACGAAATTGCTCTCTTTATTTTTATGTACTTAATCTGTGAAATATTTACTCTTGATATAGAATTCAATTCTTACCCCCCCCCCCCCAAAAAAAAAAACAAAAAAAAAAAAAAACAAAAAAAACCGCACAAAACAATTACATGGGAAATGCAAATAATTATTTCTGTTAGGGATACACTGTTTACATTTAATATCCGCCCCACATTTGAAAGCCTCTAAACACAAGAACACATTTAGGTACATTTTGTTCCTTCAACTTTTCAATGTATTTTGTCAAAATCTATCTATTTGTAAAAGGCGCAAAATGTACCTCATTGTGATCATATGTAACTTCTAAAATAAATGTATAAGTCCAGTGGGTCTTTCTAATTACAAAATGATGTTGTTTCTGATGTTGTTTACCTTAAATCGCAATGTCACGTGAGATAGATTTCGAGAAGCCTGTTAATGTGCTTTTATATACCATCTACCTTCATTTATGAGAATACATTATTTGTAAGTTGTATTATCAACATATTTTATTTCTGATAGTTAAATTTCTCCCTAACTGGTGATAATTTGGCACCTGATATGTAAACCAGTCTTGTCCGATCTGCTTAATTCATTCATGTACATATCGTTTACTGTACCAAAGTCCACCCATTCTGTTCATTTTTATTATTGGAAGGACATGGTCATAAACCAGAACGAAATTCACTGTTACGGGATACATAATCATCGATAATGCGTCAAACAGTACAATAAAAATCAGCACTAATCGGGATTTGTCACATTTATTGACTATTGTTTCAAAATTATCAAAAGCACGGTAGATTTGATATAATTCATCGTGTAAAAAGGGATCGTTTTCATATGTTTACGGATATCGTCCATTGAAGAAAAAAAAATCCAATCCGCAAGCATCCGTATAAGAAATTAACGGAGGAATTTTCACTGCTGCATTACGCACTTTCATTAGTTTTGTTTATTAGGTCAATATACTGAGGTTTTTTTATGGGTTTTTTTTAATTCTAGTAATGCTATAAGATGAACAATTAATTCATATTATGTTGTTTATTTTTTAATAAAGGGGATTCTTAAAAGTTATCTTGTTTAAGTTGGTCTGAGGTTCAAGTTGAATGATGTATTTGAAAAATAATATTTAAGTATGTTAATTATGAAGTAATAAAAACATAAACAACATAAAAGTTGTATATAAAATTGTACAAAGACCTTTGTAACTTATAATAGTCATTAAATGTAGTGTACGGTTAGGCAAATGAAAATCCAGTGGTCAGTGGAAGTGTATAATAATATGTATTTAAGTTAATAACGAATTAAAAAATATGCTCCATTTACAGGGGTGGTAGCTCCTTCAGGTCCAGTGTGGAGGGAACTACGGAACTTCTGTCTCCGAACACTTCGAGATCTTGGATACAACAAACGCTCCAATGACAGTCGTGTTCACGGGGAAATTTCATACGTCCTTGACGAAATTGAACGTTACATTGGTTAGCCTTTCGACATCAAACCTTTGACGCAAATGAGCAGCTCTAACATCGTCTGTTCCGTAGTGTACGGCAAGCGTTACGATTATCACGACCCAGAGTTCATCAAGCTTGTGGCTAATATGAACATTGTGTTTGAAAAAGGCAGTTCCACTGGAGCCATTAATTTCTTTTCGTTCCTTGTTTTTTGCCAGGAGACTTGTTTGATGTAAAGAAGTTGAAAGAATGCTATAGGGTTGAGGTAGAGTTCAACAAGCAGGGGATCAAAGAGCACAAAACCTATTTTAATCCACGAGAGCCCCCACGAGACAACATGGACTCAATTTTATTGGCTCAAAACAAAACCGAAATACTAAATGGTGAGCATATAATAAAAAAGTAGTTTATTACTAATAGAGTCAACAGGAAGGATATTAAAATACCTTATATTTATTAGCAATAACATTGACTATGTCCTCTTTGGGGGTTTTTCATCAATTTTTTTCTTTCACGGGACAAACCTTTTCCATTCAGTCACTTTTTAGTAACCTTTTAAGTTACATTAAGTTATATTTAGATATACTAAATGGCATAACTTTATCGAGTAATTTTTTTTTTTTGAAATACAGAAACTCAAGTCTACCACCACATCAGTGAGATGTTCGCCGCAGGCACTGACACAACGGCCCCCGCACTCCGCTGAGCACTGCTTTACCTCATCCATTACCCAGAGGTCCAAGACAAAATGTTATCAGAAATGGTGCAAGTTACGGATGGTGCCCGACTTCCAGTCATTTCAGACAGAGTCAAAATGCCTTACTGTACTGCAGTGGTAACTGAGGTTTTGCGCATGGGCAACGTAGCTTTGCTTAGCTTGCCCCACGTGACGTCTCAATATTTCACAGTGGCAGGATATTTCATACCTAAAGATACCACACTGATTCCTTGTCTGTCCTCATACACTCATGATGCCGATACGTTTCCGAATCCTCATAAATTTGACCCCGGGAGATATATTCAATTTGATTCAGAGGGGTTCTGGACAGGTCAGGGAAAGGTCCTGGCATTCTCTTTAGGTCTGTAAACTATACAACACTGTAATAAACAATGTAGATGAAAATTACAGTCTCACAACTTTACGTATTCTTTTAAAATTGCTTTTATTTCCTAATTGATTTCTCAGAAATGTATTTTACTCAGTGTCAGTCTTCATATTTTACAGGTAAAAGATCATGTTTGGGTCAATCATTAGCGATCATGGAGCTTTTTCTCTTTCTCACTTCTCTTGTTCAGCGATCCATGAAGGACTCATCTAATCCGCCATCTTTGGAAGGGATTTTCGGCTTAACTTATTCCCCAAAACCCTATCAACTGGTTGCCAATAAGCGAGATTAACAATATTTTTAAAAAAAAAAAAGACTGTAAATAGGAAACTTGATACACAGAAAACTACAATAACAAAAATATATCAGGAGCATTGTTCTCCTTCATTAAAATAATATCAATTTATGGTCGTTATACGGATGTGATTTAACGCTCTTGCACGCACAAGAGCATGCTCTGGTTGCATTATTTTAAGAACATTTTTTTTATAAAACATAGTTATCGTTAAAAACAACTTGCCACTGTATGCTTTAAGAGCATTGCAAAATACGATATCAATAATGACATTACATAAAAAAATCAGATTGGATGAAACTACTCATTATTTGTATGAACTAAGTTTCATATACAAACCAAAAATTACACCCCCCCCCCCCCCCAAAGTAATACAGTCTATATTCTCGTATTACAATTCATTTCAAATGTTTACTTATTTACTTTACTTTATTTAATATCAATAATGAATGTAAGGTGCATTTACACAGAATTGCTCTCTGAATATCATGCCGATAGTAATATTCATGCTACACAGATATATTTGTTCAATTTCATGATCATTCATTATCGTGATAAGAAAAAACTCTAAAAACCGTCGGTTTGGTCCCAGAAATACATTAGGCATTAAATATACTTCGGGCATGATCAATAATATTGTCAACAAGGTAAGTCGATAGAATATTTCTTTTATTATTCTTGACGTTTAAATACATAATTATAATGTATACAATCAACAAAACTCTTAGTCATAATGTAAAACCTATGAATTCATACTCTTTATCGAAATGAGAAATTGAAACTAATTGAATGTTATCTAGTTAAATTTCTTATTGACGTTAAACACAAGTTTAAAAACAGGAAGTCTGTGATATTCAGCCATTGAGGGAACATGAAGTACGATTTTCTTTATCCAAACATACAGTTTATTGTGCAGTTACTGTACCGATTACTACAATTCAACAGACATCGGGTCATCTGGTTGATGTTTGCATCAAATGAGACCTGCAGACATGGTTTTTTCTTGGCATGCAGTCAGCTAATTACAGCAACCACGTAACCAGATATGCATGGTGAGCCCGATAACCAACTTGGACATCCATCACAGCGCAGTAGGGATATCGCCACTAAAATTAAAGTAAAGGGATGCCAACTCGCATCCTTCAAATCTGCAAATAATATTATCTCAAATAAACAAAATCATTATATATTTTTCTACGTTGACATACAAGGACTCGATTTATAAAACGTTTTGATTTAGGGAGATTGATATTATTTACTCCGCCCGCGGATGGTCATGCTTTTATACAATGCTAAGATTAAGGGTCAACATGTTTTTAAAAAAAGAAACTTTTAAAACAAAAATGTTTTAACAAAGTGAAATCAATATAATATAAACAAACTCAGCAATTGAAATGCATTGATTAAATAGTCGATATTTTTAATCGTATTTTTTAAATCTTTTCAATATTTTTATGTTAAAATGAGATTACAAATGTGTTACCACTTATATTCCTATGATGATAAAACAATTCATGTACATTTAATTGTGAAATTATCAGTTTAAAAAGGATTTCAGTCTTAGGGAATCGGTTACCTCTCTAAGTAATTGTAGAACTCTTTTGAATAAAAAAGAGTGATTGAAAACAGTGTAATCATGAGAATATGATACATCAGAAATGTGTATACCATTATAAATGTTTACAATTATTACATATATCTACAGATTGTCGACAAACGTATTCTCATGATGATGGTGGTCAATTTGTTTATCAGAACACTTACCGAAAATAAAACGTATCTTTGTAATATTCTGATTGCACAAATAAATTGAAATGTGCATTAAACTGCAGAAAAATGTCATATTTTTAGACAGATAAAAAAAGAATAAAACAAGATGTTACCTTAATATTTCGTGATGTATACGATGGGCCTGTTGAGCTCGGCGCACTCGTTTCGGAACCGATGCATACAGATTGTTGACGTAATAAATGGTAAATGAAGTCTAAATTTTCAAAATGTTTTCATATAATTCATTAACTGAATTAATAGTGTGAATGCGACTTTGAAGTTTTCTTTTAAAAGCCAAAAAAAAAAAAAAAACATTTTCTGTGGGCTACACGTGATAATGCACCGATGTGGCAGTGATGTACTACCCGATTTTATTGCATTGACATCTATTTCAAAGGATAATACTAAGTTTTTGATCTGATTCAAACCAGTTTTTTAATCTCACGATTTTGAAAGTATGTGATCCTGTTGTTGTTCTTTAGACTTAATTTTGAAATCATAAGTCAATTCGTGTTTTATGATATTTATTAAGCACAGTTATCGTATAGTGGTATAAGAGCAAAAAGTCTTTCTCAATCAAATCATAAGCACAAAATCAGCATGTAGAATAAGCAATTGTCAATTTATCATTACTAGTCACTGTTCATAAGTGTCTTATAATAAAAGTTCATTGTTTAAAGGTTTAATACAATTAAGAGTCCTAATTTCTTGTATCCGTTTATCGTCGTCCAAAGACCAATCATCATTGAGAGTTTTAATCTTCCTGGTCATTTCGGTGACACCATGAATCCAAGCTATGTCACTTATCCTTTACGGTCAATGACCTTACGAACTGTAACACTGTTCACTAGTATCTTTCTTTACACTCGGGTCGAATCGTCATTTGCACTAATGTCTTAAAGTATCGAGTGCATAACGAACAAATGATTAATTAACATAAAGCAAAATACAATCATGAAACTTATAGTTTATATATAGATATCTGGTTACAAGTAACAGTTAAAATAAGACGCTCAATTGCCCATATGCTTCCTTAACACCCCCGCGTACTCGAACAGAAAACACATTTTACTTTATCACCGGCATACTTTAATTAATATCAAGACGATTAATGCATCAATAATTTGTACGAGCATTGACAACTTCAGAGGCAGTAAAGATCGCCTGGATAAGAAATATAAATGCGTCTTTTGATCAAAATCAAGAGAGATATAAACACCCTAGAACCACCTGTACCCGTACAACCCAAATTTGAGACCTGGAAATAATAGCCCCATAGGTCTCCTACACTGCCCTGGTATCCGTTCGTATTCACTTCAAAGATAAGGGATATAGGTAATAACAGTCACCTTTTATTCCTATATCATTGTAAAATGCTACAAAATGACAAAGTTCGGGTGAGCTAATTGGATCCTTTTTCTTGTCATAATTGTATTTCCACATCAAAACATGACTGGGACAAAATAATCCCAATTTCACCTTAGGATTAATATTTTTGCCGTTTTTGACTGCAACAGGCTAATTTTTTTTATGAGAATAAAATCACGATGTTAAATTTCTGATCATCTTATTTTTGTAATGATACGAAGTCTTTTTAATATTCGATACATGTTGATTCCGAGGAGGTGAAAAGACCCGAGGATAAATTTTTTAAACACAAACATGTTTAACTTTGATGTAAACAAACTTTCTTGCCACACTTGATGGGATCGGGTTTTCTTTTTCTTTTCTTTTTTTGGTATATGTGTCTTGTTTTGTGTTCGGTAGATTGTTAAATTGTTTGTTTTTTGTATTTTTTATTTGTTTTTTTAACCCCCTTCCCCGCAGTAACGCACTTTAACGCATTTACCGTTAGCCCACAATCACGCATTTTGACGCATATACCTTTTCCCCGCAATCACGCACTTTAACGCACTTTTCGCCGTTGACTGTTACGGCTCCGATAACACGTAATTTATTGTTTTATTTATCAAAATATATTGATAGTATCATAATAAAAGATTAATTTAATAAAGTTATGTCATTAGTTTTTGAAATCTTTTGCAAATATTTATCTTTTTTCAATTTTTGAAATGCCCTTATTGCCTGATTAGTTCGCAAACTTCGTGCGACAAAAGTTCGGCGAATGAAGTTGGTTATTTTAACGTAACCGGTGGTAAAGGATTATTCATTCAGCTCCCTGAAAACAGCTGGTTTCTCCAACGACGTCTGCTTTAGTCACATTGGCCGTTTCTGTAATTTAATTTGACCACTTCCCTCTCCATTCACAAAGTACGGCAAATGCGAAAAATTCATTGAGATGTTTCTCGATAAAAATTGTTTAGAATATATAAATACCGGTACAGACGATATAAACATAATCATGCTACTGAAATACCACAGGGAAAACGTGTGGTTTTAGAAGGTTTTACATTTTTATTTACGATTGAAAGCGGCTCCCAGTAAAGTAAAAATGAAGGAAAAGAGATTGTTTTGTTTATTTTTAGACGTTATACTTCAAAAACTAGCAGGTATGGTTCATACGCATTGCAGGAAGAAGCGATATATGTACATGACCGTACATGTTAATAATTGATGTATACATGTATACATGTACTTTAAAAAGAACTTAAACTGGTTTATAAAATCGAACAGTGAATAAACAATATTCTTGACAAAATTGGTTTATTTTTAAATCATTACTTTTCAATGTCCCGATAGGATGATTACTGGAACATGTTCAACCTGTATCGATAATTATCACTGGTGTTTTGAGTTATTTAAAAACAATGAATAAAGAATGATTCAAATAAGAAAGAAATTTACAATTATTTTAAAAAAACAATTCTAGAGTTAGTTACCAGCAGTTCGCAACAAAATACAATCATAACGCTTTATTATTTCTAGATTTCTAGATGTTTTGATATCAGTTTATCAGAGAGTTGGAAATTATTCAATCATATAATAAAAACAATTAGTATTTTACATATAGCACCAAAAAATAGCCCCGCTTTTCTTGACGCAGTCTGTGCCTCTGGTATTTCTTTTTCAGAAAAGGAGTCACAGACCTGTAGCTAAAATCGACCGACCCTATTCACCCCCCCTCCCCCTCCGGTCTTTTAATTAGGTCTACAATGCTGTAATACTGTTTTAATTTTTTTTTTTTTGCAGGTAAGGTTACCCACTTTTCAGTTTTAAATCTATATTTTGGTAATCATTTTGGTTGTATCTTCAGTTTTCCAATGGATAGACTTAAGGAAAAAATATGCCCGAGGAAAGACAAGTAAACAATGGTAGATATGTCCTTCAACTTCGTTTTCAATACATTATATTGGTATTAATTTTCAATTAAAAAAAAATCAGACGGCATTTTGCTTTACAGTTACTCAGTAACTGATCAGGACGTTTTAGGACACAACCAGCGATTGGAATTTATAGTGCTTGTATTTTATTTAACGGCTTTAATTCTATAAAGTGAAATTATTAATTGTACTGCAGTCCTATAGGTTGACATTTTGAGAAAAAATATTACTATAGATTGAATTTATTTGACAGCTTACAATTACCTTATTATTTATTGTTTGATTGTAAAGTCATTAGCTGGGATACTCAGTATGTGTACATATTTTTTTCACTCTGAGAAAAATATACAGTAAGGCCGCAAATGGCGGGTCACACCAGGCTCATCGTAAGTATTTCTAAAAATTAATGAAATCAAAATGTATATGGGATCAATGCATTGAACACATTAACGCGAAAGAAATCCAACAGTCTTTTTGTCTTGATATGGAATCCTCTAAAGCCATGGTGCGCATACAATGTGAGAGGATCGTACATATTGGCCCTGGTAAATAAGACACAATTTTATTGAAAAAGGACTTTGTAATGATTTCCTGACTTATAATAAATCATATGCCATACTTTACCGTCAAAAGTGCCTAGCACACATTTTGTTTTTATCATTTACGGTACACTGTTGAATACTTTTTAGTGTAGAAATACAATGCTTGTACTACTGACACAGAACTGGAAACGACAAATTAATGTAATGAAGTACATCTATTCAATTGCAAGCATGCTTATTGGAAACATGTTTATTCCCAGTTATATTTAAAATTAGTGCGTGTGCGTTATTTATTGCAAACGCAGTAATTTACCAAATGCGGGTAACGAAGGCATTTGTTTAACAGAAATGCTCCAGAAAACCTTCGAGTCATTTTAGCTTTAGCTTTGTTAACGGAAAATAACGTTAAGTACAATGTTTATGTTTGTCAGTCTTAACTATAGCTAATTTTATTCAAGCTTCAGAGCAGACTTAAAATACAAAAACGACGGTTTAATTGACGTGGATACTAAAGAATACCCGTAAATGGTTTCGGATATTTTTTCACTTCTCAGTTTATGTGTTATATTTACTTTAATTTTGAGAAAAAAAATACTTTAAAATTTTACAGAAATATTTTTACACATAGGGACTAACAGTTTTATGTCATGACTATTAACCAAGTCTATCAAATACTTTTTTCAAACTGTCGAGAACTCTAGATCGTAACGTACGAGGCTTTGCTTCCACATCATAAAGGGCAGGTTGCATATACTTAAGGAATAAGGAATCATAATAATAAGGAGGGGGGGGGGGGGCTAATAAAATGTAAAGTAAGCATTTTATTTTTATTTTTTAAAAAGTCAGGATTATTTCTCCCAAACGTTCGCTTTCAATTTACAACGTGTATCTAAAAATGTGTGATTTGATAATATACAGCGTATATTGTTGAATAACCTACAAGTAGTACCGCATACGCCTTTTAAATGACTTTATCATGTCTTAATACAGTTTTATATCACTTAATACTTTTATACGACGCGTTTATTTTCTCCATTTTTTAATAAGACTACACTTAAGATAACTATTTTCATAACTTATGACCCGTATAGACACATATTAATATTATTTTGAGTTCTATTAAACACAGACGCATTTATAATTCTTAAGCAGGCGAGCTTTGCTACTTCAGAAGTTGTCAATGCTCGTTCAAATTATTGATGCATTGATCATCTTGATATATATTAAATTGTGCCGTTAATAAAGTAAGATATAATTTTCTGTTTGAGTACTCTCAGTACTTTGATGATTTTCCTTATTGGCTGCTAGCGTCTACTGACTTAGTGGCTGCTGTTAGTGGATGTTAGCATCAACCTGGTGGATTTATTACTCAAATGACCAATCTATCAAATCTGAAATACCTTGTAAGTCAAAACAATTTTTTTCGTTTCACTTAAAAAAATACATAAAAATTCACATAAAATAGATCAAAGCCTATATTGGTCTCTGTTTTGTGAAATCATGCATATTTTAAAAAAAGATTCATTTTTTCCATCATATAAAATATTTGCAAGTCGAGGAACCTTGAATCGAAATATTAAGAGGGCTCGTGGTCATTTTTAGACCTTATTTAAATCTCCTAAGGAGAAGAGCTCTGTATAAAGATATAGGAAACTACTAAATTTTAAAAGCAGATCTGGTGGTTAATTTGTTGACCACCTAGCCTCGTTAAGAACTCTGTATAAGGTAACGCATTATACTTCAGTCCGTTCCCACACGGTGATCACAGATGCACTGTATTTACTTCTACCTAAAATTGCTATTGAAACTTTATTAACGTAAAGAATAAAATCTTTAATGTGAACTACATGTATATGATTTTTTTTACCTTATCAACGCTTTTAGAAATAATCTCTTTTTATTATATTCGATCAGTGTTTATTATCTATTCAAGATTTACTATAGTCAGGTACTCTTCACACAATTGCTCTGAAAAAATAAAGTTCTATTCATGATCACAAATACAACATTACAACAAATGTTTAGAATATCGATGTATATGTATTACGTAGTAGAAAACAAAACTAACGTAAAATGATTTTTTTTTAAAAAATCACTTTCCCCCAGAAATGTAAATATTAAGAAGTATTCATATTCCTACGTTACCTGCCTCTTTAGTCTTTTTCACGAAAATACATGTCATTCTTCGATTGACAATTTATTCACCAATGAATATTGCTTATATTATTACAACATTTATTCTTTCATGGTTATTGTTCGTTAATTATCACACAATTTCCTCTGAGAGAGAATGTTAATTACTCATTGTGTAGTATGATTGTGTTTTTCTTTTGCTTTCTTTTTTTAATTACGTAATGGCTATGCAACAGTAGCAACACCTGCACATATTTCTAATCACACACGTGTAGACCTGGCAATTTGTTGCCGATGCAATCGTAAAATCGCGATAAAATATAGTTTTAAATAGCAAGCTGTGCATAAATTTTGTATAAATCAAATATCGTTTTTAGATAATAAAGCTATATAAATGTTGTTAAGAATTATTCATAGTAAAGTATCAAGTACAGTTCAGCAGATTTCTACACAAGTGCAGCGTCATTTTCCCGCCATATGTCGACGAGAGAAGAGACGTAACTGTTAACAATTTGTGGCAATTTTAGTGCTGTGTTTGCTACGGATATGAAAAACTATATACAGCGATTTCTTTGCAAGTTCGGTGTTTATAACATCAAAATCATCTGAACAGAGTGAAAATTCAAGTAATTTCAAAGACAGATATCTTGGATACGGGTAACCTATTTCTATATTTGTTTACAGGGGGGGGGGGGGGGTCATTATTCTTCATAGAAAAATGACCCCCGCTCATTATTCTATGGGGGTCATTATTCTTCTTTACACCGGTATTACAAGGTAAAATTCAATTCTACAGTACTATAAAAAAATACAATATTTTGCGTAAGAATGTAGGAATTCAAAACTAATGATAGATCTAGCTTTGTTTAGCTTTTTAAATGATACTTTAATTCTAGAAAATACATTAAATACTTGTCTAGTACTTTTTACATCGTTCATATATGTCTTATTAATACTTGCGTTAATTATTTCTTGATCATTCTAAACTATCTATTACGGTAGAATGTAGGTAATAATTGGTGTTGGATTATCATTATTAACAAAAAATAATCAGTTTGGATTAAAACAAATATATATTCATGTAGCTTGAATATTAACTGGAGGAATTTTAAAAATCGCCGGAGGGGTGTGCCCCGATTTTATTCATCTTAGAAAGATATAATTCGCGTGTCTTACTAAATGTACATTTATCAATTACTAGTGAAGTGTGCATAGTGTTTATTCGATAAATTTCTTCTAAAACATTAAATCTAAAGTATAATATATATAGTTGTTACAAAACAAATGTAAAAAAAAAATCATTTGACCCCCTTCCCATTGGATTTATTCAAAGCATCGGAGATCTCATCCTTTGTGTGTTAGGTAATTTAAAAGCAGGACTTCGCGCGATAACTTCACATGAATTCATAATTTTTGCGTGCCGATTAATGGACGGGATAATGAAAATACCCCCAGAGCACACCGTGTGTACACATGCAGCTTTATAAATATTTGAAAACAAAAACCATTCCTATTACTTTCCGATGGTTGGAAATGACAAAAAGGCCTTTGATTTTCGATCTTAATATAACAAATACAATTTAACTGCTTTATCTTCCTCTTTCAAGCTTACATGCAATTATTTGATACATGTACACTCCTAAAATAATTTAAGATGATGAAACAATTTAATTTCAAATAATATACATGTACATGCTCTAGATCGAAGAAAAAGACTGAATTTGCTGCTTAAATCTGCAAGTTCCGTTTATGAATTTATGAACAACAGCGAAAATTAAAATATTATTCATTTCTTATAAGATACGGTAGCCCTTGAATAATTTTGTTTAGTCAAGCAAGCTTTTTGGAAAGCTATTACTTGTACAGCTTACACCTCTGTCAACTCGGGAGAAATAGTCTGTCACATGCTCAAAACAAGGATGGCAAGCACGTGGTATTGCTGTTTTCATTCTCCTGTCTAATCATCTTAAAGAAAGGACAAGAAACGGCTAAGACATTGTGGGCAAGTTTATAAGATTATAGGAGTTGACACTGCTGCTGATTTCTATAAATTTAAACCAGGCTCCAGGATCATGAAGCAATCTTAGACTTAAGTCAAAAATCATACACTGTCTTAATGTCCCTTGAATGAAAACACGGACAAAATTGAAATGCTTTTAAAAATGTCTTGAAATAACATTGTAAATTACAAATCATTAATAATCATTTTATGACTGACTGAAATTTTGACTTAAAGGACAGGTGAAACAAACTCACTTTCTTCTAAAAACATTTTCTTTGATAAATATAAATCAGTTTATAACAATTTTCCCACTTGACTAGTATCAGATAAGAACATGCAACTTTATTATAGATTCGCAATACCAGTTAACTCTGAGTCAGTAAAGATGGAAATTTGTTTGAAAATGCACAGGTGCCCACCTCATTTGGGATCCATATTGATCCAATCTTGCTGATCCAAAACATTGATTTAAATAAGGTTGATATTGATCTAAATATTTTTCTTAAATCCAACTTTGAGCAGAATGAGTTAGATTTTTATTATACATGTATCACATATATATTTCTTTGAGTACTATTTGTGACAATAGGTGTTGCTGTAAAAAAATATTTATTCATTGTTCATCTGAATCTAATGTCAGTATATAAGAAGTCATCAGTGTGCATAACAGCTCGTTTTTGGGGATTTTTAAAGTTTGATCAACAAAGAATAAATAATAGACAACTCAGAAGTACTTCTTAAAATAAAAATGATCTTCATTAATCATAAAGGAAAAGATTAAATTCCATTTGGATATAAAAAAATCAAGGAGTCTGAGATTAATACATTTCTAAAATCTAAATACTATGTAGGAATTTATTGTTTCAGCCTTAATTATGAAAATCGGTTGTTCTTTTAATTAAATTTCAGTCACAAATTAAAGTCCTTGTATAAATTAAAATGGTGTGGTATTATATTCAGACAGATGATGAATGCAAAGAACGTGTCACAGCAACTGATATTTTTGCATAAAGTAAACAGAAAAACAAAAATGATCAAATAACACACTCAACAATGAAATCAAAAGATGTTTGAGTTGTTAATATTAAGATAAGGTAGACCCCTGAATTTGTGGACCTCTAGAAATTTACAAACATATTTGCTCACATGTACTAGTATTTCTGGTAATACCTCTTAAATCCAATCCTTAAGTAAGTCCAATAAACTTAATTAGGGTTTAGGATCCGGTTACATATCTAGTCATAAATGCTTAGTCTATATACATTATCACTTCTCAAGAATTTACCGTGGCGGGAAATTACATACCTAAAGATACCACACGGATCCTTTGTCTGTCGTCATACACCCATGATTCGATATGTTGTCAAATCATTTTATGATATCGGAATATATATTGATTTACAGGGGTTCTTGACAGAGCAAGGACATTTTCCTATCATGTCAAGAGTCTTATGAGTATTCTTTATTTAAATTGAGAACTTTACAGGGATCTATTGTCACATTAGATAGCCCATAAGTACGGGGACGGATGTCACTTTTATACGTGTTTAACCACAAGGGCAAATGGAGATATTGTACGTTTCTATCAATACGGGTCAAACTATTTATTGGTTTTTTTTGGAGGGGGTTGGGGGGTTGGGGGGGTTTCATGTAGGACAATATGCACATAACTACTCTTCTTAACTGTAATCTTTTCGTCAGGGGGGACGTGATTACTTGTAATTCCCAATAATTAATAGGGAGTCACGGTTATAAACCCTGTAAAGCCATTTGCAGATATCAAATATGTTTAAACCATCACTATCTGGCATTTTTTATTCTCTTCTCAAAGGCACATGCGCAAAAATGTGAAAAGCACAACGATGCGATGACACGATGACAATGACGTGATAAAGCATTGAATATGAAATGATAGAGCATCACTTCATCTTCTTGTTATCGTGTGATCGTAATCGCGATATCGCACCATCAATTCATCGTCATAGCACTATCGCCCTATCGTGTCATAGTAATCATGTCATTGCGTCATCGCTTCATCGGCTCAAACGTCGATGGTGCGATGGTGGAATAGTAAACTATGTGACCCTACCCGGATTCCGTAGAAATATGTATATGTTATAAAAGTAAAATATAGACTGTATTAACAACAACAAAATTATCAAACAAAATAGTTTCTATATGGTATAGGATAAAGTATGTGTATCTGTATAGTTAACTTTATAGCTCTTCAGAAAACATATAATGTTCCGCCCTGTGTAAACCAAAAAAATCCTCATATCTGTGTATAATATGTCCTAGGTTGTGTAAAAAAAAATTTAGACACTCTATTCCACCAATCTTCCGTTGTTATTAGACACACTTACCGTTAAACATCAGCTATAATGACGTAAATATCGGTATGCGTCGTTCAATTTGACGTTTGACGTTAAATGATTACTTTGATGTCATCTTGGTGTACAAGCAGCTGGCAAAAACGGACAGGAAATTTGAGAAGAGGCAAAAATATGGACACTGAGCGATTTGTTGACAATTATCATTCATCATATGGTGTTTATATTGCTTTTTTAAATATATAAAATCATGACATGGAATTTTTTTTTATCCCGCATCCCATATTAGCCCTCCGTCACTGTATATTAGCCCTCGAGCTTAACGGCTCTCGGGCTGATATACAGCGACTTCAGGCTAATATAGAATGCGATATAAAAATGTCATATAATAATCTATATTTACATTTGCAAATATTTTTCCTTATATGAACCTATAGAAAAACGAAAACGTTCAATTCTGTATGAACTTTCTAAGGGTCAATAGGTCACCAGTGCCCAAATTACATGGCGCATTAATATCTACATGTAAAGTACTACTTTTCATGTAAACAAATATAAAGTAGGTCACAGTAATAAAATTATTGCAAGGTGATTTATAGTGTTCTTTTGCAGTATTTCACAATTGTTTTTGCATTTAAAAATAAATTTCTTCCATAAAAACATTAAACTGTGTGTTGTTATTCAATTAAGTTGCCCGTCTGCTCTTTCACTGTACATGTACATGAAAATGGCAGAATATGGATAGTTTGAAGTAGGTGGAGAAGACATAACCGATGAGTTATTTTTGTTGTTTGACAATGAAATTATGGAAAACCTTGATCTGTCTAACTTGGAGGCTATTTCTGATAAGTCTGAAATATCTGAGATGTGTGAAGAGCTAGAAAAGCCAGCTTTAACTTGCCTCCCAAAGCCAGAAACCCCTGCTCAGGCTGCTGAACCGAAAAGATTCCGTTCTTTCACAGAAAATGAATTACAGGAATTTCTAGATTCAAGGCAATCTCGTTCAACGAAGAAAAATACAAAATGGGGCATCAAACTATTTCAAGGTAAGCAAAATAACTATTAAAATGTGGGACTTTGGGGGGTGGGGATGGGGCAACATCTCTTATGCACAAATAAATCAATACAGAAAGCAGTGGCTGTTATAAAGGATATCTTTAATTTCAGAGTGGCATACAGAGGTTAACAATGAGCCCTTGGAGTTTGAAACCGTCCCTTCTGATGTTCTAGCAATTCACTTGCGTAAGTTCTACTGTGAGGCCAAGCCGAAGGAATCTTCGTCACGAAAGGAGAAACTTTTACCTGTTCAAGCGGAACATTATCACAAGAACACATTAAAAAAACTTGCGGTCAGCATTAAATCGTCACCTGCAGGACCTGGGTCGAAACATAGATATTGTCAGGGATAAAGAGTTTAAATCCGCTAACCATACTCTTGATGGAATGATGAAAGTGATGACCAAAACAGGAGCATCGCGTGCTACCCAACACAAAACGGTTATCACTTCAGATGATTTGAAAAAAATTTCCTCCTACTTTCAAGCTGCTCCATTCTCCCCCCTAGTGCTTCGGCAGTGTGTGTGGTTCAATCTCTCTGTTAATCTTGTATCTCGGGGCTTGGAATTTCATCATCAACTCCGTAAAGATTCTTTCAATTTCCTATTTGATGATGATGATAAAGAATATGTTGTTCTTCGACATGAAACGCAGCAGAAGAATTTTCAAGGAGTCCTCAGCAGTGCCGAAGCTCCTTCTAATAAGAGAATTTATGCTGTTCCAGAGTGTCCTACTTGTCCTGTTAAAATGCTTCGGCTTCTTTTGTCCAACACTGATCAACATGCGACAAACCTTTTCAATGCTTGTGTGAAGGATGCTCTCATTTCTCTATCTTCTTGCGACACATGGTACTCTGACAAGCCTCTCCAAAAGCAATCATTCAGAGGATTTATGCGGGACATATGCAAATCTGCGAAATGCCAAATCAGTTATACTCCCCACTGTTTAAGAGCCACGGCTATTTCTTCCATGAATGATGCAGGATTCCAAGCTAGGCACATCATGTTTATGTCCGGACACAGATGCGAAGCGTCCCTGTAAACATACAACAGAAACATGTCAGTTGACCAGAAAAGAAAAGCAAGCTCTGTTTTGGCGACAATAAGCAACCCAGATTATGAAAACACAAACAAATCGGATGCGTCGTACAATATTTCCTTACCTCTAGTCTCTATGCCTGTTTCGCCCGAAATTCCTCTAGACGCTTCGTTAACCGTCACTGACAACGCAAGCTTGTCTTCCTCTACACAAATGGATATCCACACACAGTCTAACATCACCTTCTCAAGAAGAATGGCAGCTGAAATTCTCTCCAGATCATCTTTCCACAACTGTACGTTCAATCTACATTCCAACTTTTAGGATGCGTGCTTAACGACCGCTTCACCACCTGACAATTCTTCCTCCGCTTTGTGATGTTTACATTTTCACCAACAAAGTAGTGTGGATATTAAACCTTTACAATTGTGTTATTCCATGATATTGAAATTTTCTTTAAATTGTTGATATTCAATGTAAACAATAAAAGTTTAATCAAAACCTTCGGAACTATGTTTTATAAATGTCTAGGTCACGCTTCGACTCAATTTTTGTATGGCTGACAGTTTGCGTCATAATTTAAACAATTTGTCTCCCTCTCAAACGTAAATATAAGTAATAAACAGCAATTTAAAAAGTTCACCGCGATATAAAGTTGGTTGGTATGTGATCAAATCTTCTGAGAAGCCCTTCGGGCTTCACAGGATATGATCACGTGACCAACCAACTGCATATCCCGGTGAACTTTTTAAATTGCTGTTTATTTCTTAAATATATTGTTCCAATATCCGGCATTTCTCTTTTTGCAGCTAGTTTTTTCACCCGTGGAATTACTGTCTCCATTTATAGCCACGACAAATTTGTCAAACTTGTAGACTTTACATTTGTCGATTTGTAACAAGTCAGGTATACTATTTCAGAAAATGAAGATAAAAAACGCGTATTTTAGTGACATTTCCTTGAAATAACACATTTAAAACTGCAAAAGTTTATCTGTTACAGTATTTAGATTAAAGACCTGGAACGTCCAATCTAAACTGTTTATGCCTGAGTTACAAAGGTTAAATCATCAGAATACAATGTAACAAATTCATATCCAGACTTACAAACCGACATGATTACATACTCGGTTCTACAAGTAAACATGTCTTGAATTTTAACGCGATTAAGCTAATGTTGACAAACAACACCGCCAGCAACGGATGTTCCTCGTTTCTGAAAACAATGCCGTATTATTTTTTTGTACAATTTCTGTATTATAGAGTTTACGAAAACTTAGATTCTAATTATACCAAATAATGTTTTCCAGAGAGTACGTAGCTCGGATATTTTTTAATTTATCTACAAAAAAGGTCTTTATATTCGCCGTACCACTTGGAAACGTGTTTAATTTAAATATTAAACACGCTGCATCATAAACAAGTACATGTATGTCAAAAAATACCACGTTATGCATCTTTATTCTGATTTGATTAGGGAACATTGACTTCAGCATTATGCCATATTTTTACGATATAGTTAAAAAAGAAACAAAAATTAGCCCTTTGTTCCAAATATTTGAATACGGCATCGTGTCTAGAGACGTTCTACTGTGCAAATTGGCTGTAGACTCATTTTCCTATCTTAAAAAAACCCAACAAAACTTGCGAAACCTTGATGTTTTATAATTTGTTTTTATATATTTGACGGTAAAACTCTCTCTCTCTCTCTCTCTCTCTCCTCTCGTCACGAGCGATTATGTCTCAACTCCGCCTTCAACGATCTGATTTGACAAGAGTCAGTCAAATTACATTGAAACTTTCCTGAAGATAACGCCCATTTAAAGCTTCTACGTAGTTCACTGTACACAAAACTCATTGTGCATTTTTGCTCTTCTGCTTTCTAAAACAAGATAGTTATTATTATGATAATGATTGTTCAAACATTAATATGATGAGAAAACCCCATCAAAATTAACAAAATGATGTTGAAAAACAAAAACACGCTTCATGGCATATGTCACCACAAATTCAAAAAAGGAAAGTAAATTAAAAGAGATATACCATCATGTGACGTTCAATATTACTTTAAAAGCCAAATCTCCTTCTTAACGACACGCACATCCTTTTTCTTTGTTGCATTCATTGTCGTTTTTCGTTATAAATACAGAGGCTAATAGATTGTTACTAGCATAAAGGCGTTTGTGGTTCGTGAATGTGCTAACCCACTTAGTAAACGTGATTAAGTTATCCATTTAAAATCAAAATGCATTTCAATAGAACTGTATTAACTACCGAGAACATGGATGATAATGTGAACATAAGTATCACAAAAGTATTCGGAGATTATTCAACTTCTGAAGAACATACTTTACATCTCGAACATAGTGAAACGACTTTTCAAATAGCGTTCACCTGTGTGACTTTTACTATTGCGTTCTTTGGGGTCATTGGAAATCTTGCCACAATAGGTAAAATCATATATGATCCAAAATTCCATACACCGACATTTGCTGCTATCGGACAGTTAGCTTTTGCAGATTTCCTGTCGGTCATATTTATCAGTTCTTCGGAGTTGACAAACCTTTGGGAAATTTTGCCGCATTTTCCTGTCAGCGGGAACAATTTTTATTTAAGTTCTTTCTTTCATGTGTGTTTACTGTCCGCTGTTAGATATTTAATCACAGTGTATCCACTACAAAGCAGACAACATCTAACTGTAACAGCGGTGTGTTTGTGTTCACTTACAATATGGATATCAAGCGGAATAGCTAGAGTTGTTTTAGCATATACTTCACTAACACTAAATGAAAAAAATGAAATTAAGTTTTATATTATTGTCAATATCTTTTTATTTTTAATAGTTTGTTGTATATTGATCCTGTTACATGTGAAAAAGATAAGAATATTACAGAATTCTTTGTCTGTAACAGATCAGACACAAAGAAGAATGAATACTGTTGTCACTGTGATCATTAGTATATTTGTACTATTTCGATTGTCTAACACCGTATACTCAATATTATTGTTGATTGACATCAATCAACAGTCTCCACTCACAGCATTAATTTACATGGACTATTTTTATACTTTCATTGGATGTATAAACTTTTCCTGCAATCCTTATATACTATTTCTTTCACAATTTATCTAGAGCGTTTGATCATTATATATTATGTACGGCTTTCCATATCTGATATCATACATCCTTGATCATGTAAAAGATCTTGATTTATGTAACATTTTTCACTTTGTTGTAAAAAATAATAAATCCTTGAAATGAAAAAAGGTTCTTGAAAATTGATTAACTTCTACTTTTTATAATCACATATTATCGATAAATCATGCCAGTTGATATCCGTACTCATTTATATATCTTCTTTACAGAAAAACCTAGGACGTAAAAAATATCCTACATTATTTAAGAAATAAACAGCAATTTTAAAAGTTCACCGGGATATGACGTTGGTTGGTCACGTGATCAAATCCTGTGAAGCCCGAAGGGCTTCTCAGTAGATTTGGTGACTTACCAACCAACGTCATATCCCGGTGAACTTTCTAACATTGCTGTTTATTAATTATATTTACGTTTGAGAGAGACAAATCGTTCTGAACTGTTAAAATTACCGAGATTTTATGTATACAATAATCCAATCGACAAGCGATAAGCGCGTGCGGTTATCATTGTGACGTCACGGAAACGTTCACACAGAATTGAACGTTTTCGCTATTCTATAGGTTCATATAAGGAAGCATTTTGCAAATGTAAATATATAACAATGTGTTTTTTGACTAGATATACAGCTAATAATAAGGTAGGGTATTTGATTTCAACAATGGTTTTCTATAACGAATTTATAATTCTTTAAATAATAATAAAACATTATAACGAAGTTTTAAATCCGTATCAATAAGTTAATGCCGATATGATTTTTTTTCCTGTTATCAAGTTCAGGAAACGTTGGAAACATTCTAAGGGGTAATAAACAATATTAACGTTTTAAAATACAAAAATGCCTAGAGGTGGTAAAAATTGTAAAGGACAAACAGTAACAAAACTGGCAGGTCGTCTTCGTGTACACAACAAATAAAGGTGCTACAATAAGAATCCCGAACACTAACAACATAATCATATTTCATGATACTTTAACGATATATGAGATAAAATGTTGGTGCAGCAATCCATCTTATGAGAAACAATGAACAAATGGGGATCTAATTTACACAAGCGGTCGTCGACATTTTTTGTTCAATTTCATTTAGATGTGTGGGACATCGTACATGACTAGTACAGATGTATATGCATTTATGCACAAAATCTGGTGTTTTTTTATAATGAATAAATATGTTTTGTGCGCTAAGGTTTCGGTAAAAAAGAGTATTACGATACGGTGTTTATCGAGTTGTGCACAAAATAAGAGTAGATAAGATTAACTTCCTATATCTATCATTAAGCCGCGAATGTGATTATGTTGTCATGTTTACTATTTTGAATTCATTGTAAATGTTCAAACTACATTACGGAACCTAGAGAGTGTTAAAACAATGCTAGACATTTTCGGGTTTAAATTCCCAGATCAATCTGACAGCAGTAGTTGAAAAAAAAATTTACAAATCGGAATGAGACTTACTACACAAGGCACTCGATAGGGCATGTGCGTATCTTGAAGGGGGTAAGGGGATTGGGACTCCCCTCGAAAATTCAAATTTATTAAAATCACAAAGTAAGTTTAATCGCAATAAGCCTCGGACTCCCTGTCAAACACAATTATTCCTTAAACACCCCCTCCTGGAGAAAAAGATCCGAAATGGATGTGGAGTTAAAGGGTTTAAAATATATATATAAAGAACAATAAATGAAAGCATGCTTATATTATTCCCTAAACGGTGACCTATTTGTTTTATTTAAATTATCAATATAATAATGCACATAGCATACTTTCTTTCACTTCCCTCTAAATCAAATGTTCAGGAAGTGTGCGTGCACTAATAGAGAAGGCCGGATACTTATTATCGTATAGCAGGCTTCCTAATACAGTCAAAACAGCCTTGAGAGTAAAGTCACTAAAGATCACGTTACTTCTTTCACATCCACAAAACATTGCACATTCTCAAGGGGATAAAGGGAAAAAAGATTACTCTTGTCTTCCTCTATAACATTTTATAGTAGTGTATTAATTTGGTTTTATTTATAGGCATAAATTCAATCCCAAACAAATATCAGGCAAAATTTAATGCAAATATCATTAAGCATGCGTGGCTTCTTTACACGATATTTAACTCATTTTACCCTTATCATGACTATATTTTTTAATCAATACTTACTGATTTCTGAATTGTGTTGCCCCATTGTTTCCAAGTATATCAAAATGTGGAAAACGTTCATGAAAACAAGTTTTTGTTTAAAAAGATGAAAAAAGAAGTAGCTAAATTGTTAATATAAGCAGGATATTTTAGGTATCACCGTTTCAAAGCAAGTGGGGTTTAATATGCAGAAGGATAAAACGTACGCTCAACTAGGACCTGGGATCATACGGTTAGTTATCCAAAATAAGTGTATATATTCTATTCATTCTAATCTATACTAAAGAGACTAGAGGTCTAATTCACAAAAATGAACTAAACATAGTTTCACAGTTATCGGCTGTAAACTAAAGATAACGACGTTAATTTATTTTTCACATCTGTAAACCATAGTAAACGCAATCATCTATGTTTCAGAAGTGTAAAACTATAATTAACACTGAAAACTACCATTTGCGATTGCAAAACATAGTTTATCTGATAAATATAGTTTCACAATTCTGCAACTATGATTAACAACTCTTAACTTAAGTTAACGAATGTAAATTTTAGTTTACAGATATGAGACTATATTTATCAGGCAAATTTACTGTTAATGTTATTTACAGACAGAAAAACTTAGATAAGCGTTTCCAACGTTTTAATATGGTGTAGAGAAAAAAAACCCTATAGTAAACGAATTATTAACTATAGTTTACGATACGTTAACATATAGTTTACGATTCGTAAACTATAGTCGTTAATTATAGATTAGGGTTCGTAAATTATAGTTTAGGTTCGATAAACCCATTATATTATCTGTAAACTTTAGTTAACGCCGTTAATCTATATTACACACCTGTAAAGCATAGTTAATGCAATCATCTATGTTTTAGAAGTGTAAAAATATAATTAACACCGAGAACAACCATTTGCGATTACAAAATATAGTTTATCTGATAAAAATAGTTTCTCGATTTGTAAAAACTATAATTAACAACTCTTTATTATAGTTAATGAATGTAAATTTTAGTTAACAGATATGAATCTATATCACCAAAATCTATTGCTAACGTTTATTTTCAGACAGAAAAACTTAGATTAGCATTCGTAAACTATAGTTTACAACCGTTAAATATACTTTTACAGATGAAAACTATAGATAACGAATCGTTTACTATAGTTTTTGGTTCGTAAACTATATTTAACAATTGATAAACCTAGCTCATTTTTGTAAATTTGGCGTGCCATAGAGGTTATCTTATGTCATTTAATAAAATGTAGTTAACCACTTTAGGGAGACCAAGCTCCAGGATCATGAAGCAATCTTAGACTTAAGTCAAATATTGAACACTGTCTTAATTTCTCCTGATTGAAAACAGTGACAAAATTGAAATGCTATTAAAAGTGTCTTGATATAAAGTTGTTAATTACACATTTTAATCGCCAAATTATAATAAACAATAATTTTATGACTGACTGAAACTTTGACTTAAGTCTAAAATTGCTTCATGATCCTGAGGCCAGGGATCACCTTAAGTGGAACATCAATCAGGAGACAAATGTAACCTTAATCAATAGAGTGATAACTTTGTAAATCTATATAGACCAGGGGTCACCTTAAAGCAATTTTGAGAATGGAGATTCATAGAAGTCCTAAACTGTAGAGAATATAGGGTCATCTTCAGTAGATCATCCATAAGGAGACTGAAGGTCACATTTGGTCCTAAATCAATGTAGTTGTTATCTTGGTAATCTATAGGAAGAACATGAATCACCTTCTGTCATTTTGAAGATGGAAATTTACCTGCCACTGTAGGAAGACCAGTGGTCACCTTCAGTGCAACATCCTTAAGGAGACCAGAGATCACCTCATGTCCTAAATAAATAAAGTAATATTTTCGTTAATAAAACAGGAGACCAAGGGTCAGCCATTTTAGAGAGACCAGGGTTCACCTTAAGTGGAATATCTATAAGGAGACCAGAGGTATCTTTGCGTCCTAAGTCAATGTAAAAATAATTTTCTAATTAATACGGAGACCAGAGGTCACCTAATGTCACTTAAAAGAACATTCATTAGGAGACCAGAGGTAACCTAAGGTCCTGAATCAATGAATTAATTATTTTATTCACCTATAGTGAGACCTAGAGGTCACCTTATGTCATTTTACAAGATGGATATTGACCAGAAGTCAGCGATGGTAGGGAGACCAGTATTCACCTTAAGAGGAATATCCATAAGGAGACCAGAGGTCACCAAATGACCTAAATCAATGTAGTTATAATTTTGTTTATTACTACGGACATCAGCTATCACTTTATTTAATTTATTAGATTCAGCCACTACAAGGAGACCAAGGGTCACCTTAAGTGGAACATCCATAAGGAGACCAGAGGTAACCTCAGGTCCTAATTCGATAAAGTAATATTTTGTTAATTTATAAGGAGACTAGAGGTCACCTTATGTCATTTTATAAGATGAAAAGTCACCAGAAGTCAGCCACTGTGGGAGACCAGAGCTAAATCAATGTATTAATGGTTTTGCTAATCAATAGGGTCATCTTATGTTATTTTTGAAGATGGAAATTCACTAGATTCAGCCACTGTAGAGTGTTAAGTAGAACATCTATAAGGAGAGGAGAGGTACTTGTAACCTCTGGTCCTAATTCAATGAAGTAATAATTTTGTTAATCTATAGGGGGACCTGAGGTCACCTTATGTCATTTAACAAGATATTCACCAGAAGCCAGCCACTTTAGGGAGACCAGGAGTCACGTTATTTAGAATATCCATAAGGAGACCAGGGGTCACGTCAGAATCAGATGAGGTATAATTTTGTTTATTAATAAGGAAACCAGCGATCACTTCATGCCATTTTACAAGATAGAGATTCACCAGAAGTCATCCACTATTGGGATACTAGTGGTTACTTTAAGTCCTAATTAAATGAAGAAGACGAGAGGTCACATTATGTCCTAATTATACTTCAGAAAAGTCATAATATATAACATTGCAATAGCTTCCAATAATAGCTCGGCCAACATTTTTTATTTTCCTGTTTTACGGGACCGCCGACCCTATTTTGTGCCAAAATCAAATAAAAATAAAAGTTTCTAATACATGTTTTATTTTTCTATTTTCCGCCGACATCTCGTTAATGGCGATCCAAAAAATAAAATTTCTGTACGAACTGTTTTCACAAGACCTTTAAAAAGCTTTTTCTCATTGGCTTATATCAATTCATTCATCCAATCAAAGAAGTCGTAACATACACAAATAGTAAAGGCCGATTACTCTAATTGAAAACATGGACAGATCGGATAGCGCCAAAATGTCAACACTGTCACAATCGGAGAGTTGTGAATATTTCAAAATAGTTACTATAAATGGTGAATCATCAAAGTCATCGATAAGAAAGATTCGTTTGAGCCTAACTATTAATGATGTAGTTAATGAAATAGACGACACCGTCATTCCGCTAAAGTGTTATGGAGAGGGCCATGTGGCAATTGACAGCTCTATAAATATCCACGTCTTGAAAGATTTTGGGTAATATGTATCATCTTTTAAACTATATTTATGAAATAAAGCAGAATCACTCTGGTAATGATTTTTTTTAGTTAAATGCAAATTATTTTATTACAAAATACAATCGATCTGTAACGGAGTAGCATGACAGAGAAAATTCTAGTTTTGACGGATACGACGATTGAAAATTATTTCGACTATTGTCTTGAAATTAAATTTATTGTAAATGTAAACACATCTTTAATAATTATTTATATTGGAAATTAATAGTTGTAAAACGGTGACTGTTCATGTGAAGTCCATGCATGAAACAGACAAGGAATCCAGAAAGGGGCCATCCTCCATTTTTGATGTCCTGATGAAGGCCTCCAGAAGCTATGAATAATTCCCCAACCGAGGTTTGTTATTCAAATTCATATCTAATTTTTTTTAATGAGTGTGTGCATGCTAAAAAAATTAAATGAAATAAATATATTGATACTGGTATTGCATTGGACTTGTAAGCTGGATGTTGTTGATTCTAAACTCTAAACATTTTTTTTTATTATAGGACTCCAAATAATAAAAAAGATGAACTCTTTAACCACATTGTGAAATGGATGAAACAAAACAAATGGGGATTTACATCACAACAAGTGTCATCACTTGGTACACATGTAGTTTCAACACTGACAGAGGCCCTTTGGTTCCTTGATCCATTCTGGGAGAGGTTGAAATCTAGAGGAATTAATGTTCCAAAGCCATTGAGTCCTATGAGTGGATATCGAGATTTAAAAAGTCAAAAAAAGAAAATCCCTCTGGTACAATTCTTTTTTAAAAAAAATATAAAAAGATTTTAGTGTAAAACAAACCTGAGAAAAATTATAAAAGGGTCATAGAAAAATATTTTAAAATATACTTTTTCATTTTAAGCTTTCTTGTGAAGATCTGAAGAGCAACCGTGAGAGAATTTCAGAGTTATTGCTTGTTCCTTGGATTAATGCTGAAAATAATAAAAAGTTCAAGGATATAATTGAAGAGCAAGTATCACAAATATCCAAATACATCACTTGTTTGAGTGGAATGAATGAGAGAGCGAAAGACAACCATAATAAAACAGAACCTGTGAGAGACTTTAAGGACAGCTGGGAACTGAAAACTATATCATCACATAATTTGGGTACTTCAACCCATTCCGACTATATTGCCATTGACAAAGCATTACAAGAAGCACCATTTTATGAAGTGATTGATTTAATTAACTTTGAACCCATTGAAAAGGAATCAAGAAGATCTTGGATCAAGAGCTTAGTTGTGGCATCAACAATAAATCTGTTTACTTATAGATATGGGAATTACCTAGGTAATATAAACTTTGTTTGGAAGATTCCCTCTGAAGAAAAGAAACGTGATCCTGCAGCAGTAGCTAGAAATGTAAATTTGATCAAAGATGATGTGTTAAAATTTGCGACGCGCCGCATGAGGAAAGATTTTATAGACAGATATTCTCGCAAGTGTAAAATACAACCAGTAATTCTAAGGAACATTTTTAACTTTCTGACTGATTTTGAGCCTCCAACTACAAACCAAAATGAGACAGTCATTGATGAGAGATTTTTAAAATTTCTTGTAGAAGCAGATGACCCAGAAGTAATTTTTGATTTAAGAAAACACAATGGAAGGCCAAATGACCCCAAATTTGAACCCTTCTGGGAAGCTTTAGATAAGTTACTTCAGGGGAAATCAGCTGTGCATGAACGTAGACACAATGATTTACAGTATCTACCATTTGCAATGTCGGTTGAAGACTTAAGAGAGCAAGTCATGGAAAAGTTACCACCTGGATCATCTGCTCCATCAGTGTCATGGATTCGACTCAACTTTTATCCTAAAAACCCGTATCTGAAAAGTGCAGTACACTATACAGGAAAATTTAATTTGAAGTATTCAGTTCAACAAAGGTTACTCAGGGTACAACATATGGACTCCGACTACTGCAGACAACAGTTTTTACTGCTGAAATCCTTTGCTGTGAAATGGAAAGACTTTAGCATTTTCCAGAGCTTAGATGACAAGGCTATTATACCAGTTGGAAATCCTGATCAACCAGTTTCAACTGAAAAAAACATTCCGGATTTTGGTTAGTTTTGGTTCAGATTTTATTTTCTGCATGTCAAACCCGATCTATAAACAAGAAAAACAAAATGGCGGTAGTTGATTGCGTGTATGGAAACAGTAACAATTCTCTGACAAATAAAGGAGATCGGTTTGTTTATCCATCCTCAGGAGTTACAATGTCAAGTATCTCGGAGTTTACAATGTTTTACAGATTAAAAAGAAACCCTCCTAACAAAATAAAGTTAGATAGCATGTCACAAACAGTGTAAAAATTGCACGCGTCAGGAAAAATACTCTTGCATTTCAATATTCAAATACATTCACAGATTTTTATATTTATCAAGCTTAGTGTGATTTCCATTAAATCTCTACAGAAAACAGCAGAAGATTATAGGATATTGAATTAGTTCCCATATTGCCTCTAGTTCTAGTAACCACTTATATATAGAGAGAGTGTCAATAGTGATATGTAAAGTATTTTCAATAGGTTTTAAAGCATTTCTTTTTTGGAGACATTATAAACTAAATTCCATGATTTGAAATTCGGATTTATTTAACTGTGATCAAAGGAAGGTTAATAAATAATGATTTAAACTGCTGTATTTATTAATAAATACTCAGTAGGTCATGCAGTTTTAACAATATGGATGAAAATACCGATTATAATCGATTATTAATCGATTATATGTGTCCGATTATTTCCGATGATCGATTATGGTTTTTGGTCCGATTGCCCATCACTACGTTCACACCATGGAGGAATTGTATGTAATGACAATAAAATTGTGGCACTGGATCATGATTTTCACGTAGCTGGTATTGTCCCATCAGTTTGCTTTAATGTGTCAGTTCCAGAATCCATACATGACAGCTTTTACAGAGGGAGTGTTCATGTTACCGTAAAAGACAAGGTCTTTGAGCCCTCTTCCCCTCTTCGTCACAGTGCTGAAACAGTGAAGATAATACGAAACTTTTTTTCAGAGGATGATGTTAACTGTCAATTTCCTATTGTAATTCGTTACACTGATGGAGGGCCTGACCATCGCACCACTTTTAAAAGTGTCCAGATGTCATGTCTATTGGAATTTATTGCTTTGGATCTAGACATGTTGGTAGCAGCCCGTACTGCACCAGCACAAAGCTACCACAACCCTGCTGAACGTGTAATGAGTACATTAAATTTAGGACTTGGATCTTGAAAGAAAAAAGATGCGTGCAGAATTTGAAAATGCAAGCGAAATCTCTAAGCAGTTTAAAAGCTATCCGTAATGCAGCAGAAAGAAATGAGGGACTCAAGACGGCATTTTCAGAGTCAATGGAGTATCCTTTATCTATTGTGAAACAAAGATTTGGAAAACTGAAATGGACAGGAGAAAAAATTAGTGTTCATGAGGGAGCTTCAAAAGAAGAACTAAGTGAGTTGTGCAGGCTACTACAGGTTATAGATCCAATGGTACATTTTGAGGACCAGAAAACATGGAATTCTTTAGAGCTACAGAAATTCATGGAGAACCATTGTCGGAAAAGGCACTACATGTTCCAGGTATTTGTTATTTATTTTTGAAAGTTTTATACATTGATGCATCCTGATATGAAAATTGTTTTATTTGTATTATCATGATGATATTTCAATTTCTATTAAAATAAATGTGAAGTAATGCTACACTAATTTTTCCTGCTAGATCAAAAAATGTACTTCCGATCAGTGTGCATATTGCATCTTTTGTCCACCAAGAATCCCATTGGATGACTTCAAGAATCTTCATTTTGTGCCTGATCCTGTATTGGAAAATGACACTTTCCTAGAATTTGAGAAAATCTATGGCACAAGTACAGATGAAGTGGCAAGGCCTAGTGCTCAGAAAACACCAGAGAAATCTGAGAGGGACAAAAAGTTCAAGGCAATTCTGGTTGCAAGTATGTCCAGCTTCTAATCTATAGCAAGTTTTAAACATTTAAAAATATAATTTTTATTATTATAATTTATAAATAAATAACTTAAAATTACATAAGAAAAAGTTTGTCGTTTAGTGCTTAAGATTTTTGTGCCTTTTGATATTCAATTTAGCTAAAGCACGATCATTTATAACGTGTAGAGAGTGTGGGAAACGACGAGTAGTTTATAGTGCAGCCAAACTATCCCCTGCTGAGTTGAGGTCTATTGGAAGAGTTGAGGAGGAACTCATATACATCTGTGGGGATCCACTCTTTCAAGTCTTTCATATCATAACACAATCCTGGTAAAGGAGGGTCTTGGGTGCAACTCTGAAATTGAGGCTGCATACTATGCAGGTTTGTGATTAAAATATTTTTGGTGATTGTTTGCTTCTGTGACAATTGCAATTAAAATGGAAAATTGATTATGAAAATGAGCAATAGCAAATTTATATTTGTCCCTGTTGTTAAGTAAATATTCTGTTTACAGGTAAAACCATGGTCTTTGATGACATTTGTGTGTACTGCGGTGACACTGAAGTCATTGAAACAGAGGATATCCGTCAGCTACGTGAGGACTTCGGGATTGTGCGACCAATATGCCACTCATGTAAACAACTGCGGCCAGTGAAAACTCGAAGTGCCAAAAAAACAAAGAAGAGGAAGTGAAATAATTAAAATAAACTGCTCATCATCATCATTTGTCTTATAAAAGACTATTGTCCATCTAAATTTACCCTTTATGATTTTTCTCTATTAAATTTAGGCAATTAAATAAAAAACATCCAAAATAAAATATAAAATTTTTGAACACACTTTTTCATTTTATTTTTATTTTTTTGACCGTCTGCATGATTTTAAAACTTTTATTTTTATTTCATCCCCCCGACTCAATTTTAAAAAAAAATTCCCGTAAAACAGAAAATAAAAAAATGTTGGCCCTCTAAAAATAAGAAAATCAGCTGTTCGTAGTCTATATACCCTATAGAAAATTTAGACTCGCCCACTCTCAGGAACACACCTGAGTGACCCAATCGATTGCTTTCAATTTTAGCTCTCGAGGTGTATAGTCGATGTGTTTTTCGTGAGCGTTTTGATGGCTCAATCACAGCTATCGTCGCCGTACGCTGAGGGAAGGCAGACTCCTCGAGACCAATTACAAGTTGATGTTTCCGATCCTGAACAAATGGAGACGGAAAATGAATTTTCAGGGAACGAAAGTACTTACACGCCAAGAAAGGGCACTAGAACACGTTCGCCAGTTATGGGCAAAAGTATAAACACGCCATTTCGGGGCACGCGAAAATCGCCTATTCAGGGCACTAGAAACAATACAGACACTGCGGTAAGAAGCTCGTCTGAAGTCCAGAATGTGAACGCTTAAGAACAAAACGCAAACGTAAGTACAAGGAATCCAGTGACGAAAGTTCTTATAACTTATCATCATCAAAATCCAATGATTTTAGCGACTCCAATTCGGGTCTTGATTCGGATACTAACTTTGATCCTTCCAGCATTATATAAAAAGGTTCCAAGGTTCCTAAGAAAATTACAAAATACATTGCTAAGTATGCAAAATCAGGTTATCTCAAAAAAGATTATTAAAGTAAAAAAACTATCTGTTTGGCAAAACATTTCGTAAGATATTGACAAATGATGGAAAAGATTACAAAGAACTGTACAAGATGATTCCCCAAAGCAAACGGGTACCTGACAAAAATGTTTATTTTGGTCAAAAGTCTCATTTCAAGCAGCAGCAACAACAGCAGTTTTTTCGTTACGGGCCCCCAAGCAACAACTTCCGGTTTGGGGGACAGACCAGCAGAGGCTGATATCAGAGAAAGTCTTGGCCCTGAGATCAGAACCAGACAAGAACGATCAAGAACTAATACAGGTAAGAACAGCTTTTTTATTTCCCCAAAACCAAGAACAATTATCAGTGCCAATCGCAGAGAGAATAAAATATTTCTATTAGAATTGGAAAGTTCTTACGAGAGATCAGTGGGTATTGCAAGTAGTCCAAAGCTTAACTTTGGACTTTGTTCTAACCCCATTTCAAACCCCCCCCCCCCTTTTCAACCATCTTTGAATCAGATCAAAACAGATCTAGTCGATCAAGAAATACAATCATTGTTAGAGGAAAGAGAAATAAAGGTAGTAAAAGATCAAAAGGGTTTCTTAAGCTATCTATTTCTGGTACAGAAAAAAGGAAGGGGGCAACGCCCTGTTGTGAATCTAAAGGAATTAACGGGTTTCTGAGATATCAATATTTCAAGATGGAAGGCATTTATTTAGTAAAGAATATAATTCAGGAGAGAGATTGGCTTGTGAGATTGGATCTAAAAGATGCATATTCCACGATACCAATTCACAAAAATTTTCAGAAATTTCTGCAATTCAGATGGAAAAAAGAAATTTACGAATTTA
Organism: Magallana hongkongensis; assembly: GCA_016163765.1. Taxonomy (NCBI): domain Eukaryota; kingdom Metazoa; phylum Mollusca; class Bivalvia; order Ostreida; family Ostreidae; genus Magallana; species Magallana hongkongensis. The sequence goes on from WFKH01003881.1 coordinate 62,431,415, forward strand.
CATGCCTTCCATTTGGAATATCGGTAGCGCCCCTTGTTTTCACAAAAATGATAAAGGTCCCAATCAGTTGCTTGAGAAAAATGGGTGTTCGTCTGATCGTTTATCTGGACGACATACTCATAATGAATCAGTCGAAACAAGGAGTTCTGACCGATTGCAAGTGCGCGATAAATGTATTGGAAAGCCTGGGTTTTGTCGTAAATTACGAAAAATCAGTGTTAGCCCATCCAATGTGATGGAATATCTAGAATTTACAGTAATTACAATAGAAATGACACTGTCACTTCCAAAGCAAAAACTTCAAAAGATAAAGGAGCTGAGTCGTCAAGTTATTCAAAGCAATCAAGTATCGATACGTTTTCTGTCAGAACTGAGAGGGAATTTAACTGCATCAATTCAAGCGATATTCCCAGCTCCGTTGCATTATCGCCACTTGTAATCAGGGAAGAACATGGTACTAAGACAGGGTGAGGACTACAACACAATTGTGACGCTATCCGATCAAGCCATAAAAGAGGTAAACTGGTGGTAAATCAAGTAGAGGTGTGGAACAGAAAGTCCCTTATAAAACCCAATCCCGCAGTTATAATTCAAAGCGACGCAAGCAAAAAGGGGTAGGGTGCAGTATGCGAGAGAGTACGCATAGGAGGGTTTTGGCTGCCAGGGGAGTCTCAAAACCATATAAATGTTTTGGATCTTTTAGCGGTAAAGTACGCGGTAAAAGCATTTCACAAAGAAAAATCAGATCTGCAAGTTCTAGTTCAAACATACAACAAGACCGCTATGACGTATATAAACAAAATGGGGGGGAACCCAATCCGCTCAATGCAATCAAATTGCCCTCGATCTCTGGGAATGGTGTCTTCAAAGAAACATAATGATAAGAGCAGATCATATAACAGGTCACCAAAATCTTATAGCAGACTGGGAATCGAGGCATCATTTGGATTCGAGCAGTTGGATGTTAAACCCAGAATGGTTTCAGAGACTTTGTCAAATGACCATAGATTGCAATGTAGACATTTTTGACGATCGAACAAACGCTCAGCTACAGACTTACATGAGCTGGCTCCCATATCCCAATGCAGTAGCGTACGATGCTCTTCTCCATCCATGGAACAATATCGGGGGCTGTGCCTTTCCCCCGTTTTGTCTAATAGCTCGTTGTCTCAACAAGACGAGAATGGAAAAGACGACGATTCTATTAATCGCCCCTGCTTGGACAACACAACCATGGTACGCAACTCTCCTAGAGATGTCTGTACAGGACCCAGTTCTCCTCCCAATCCACCTGCAAACTCTGATAGCCCCGGACGGTCAGATTCACCCGCTTATTCATAACGAATCCCTACAACTAGTAGGCTGGGGACCTGCAGGTCGGTAGATCGAAGCTACACCCAATTCTCCACAGAGATAGACACATTATAAAGGCGATATTAAACTGTTTTACAATGCATTAAAATCACCATGTTGTGACATACTGTTATAAAAAGTAGAAGTTATGGGGTGTCGAGGATCCTTAATAAGAAAACCATCTACTTCATGAATTATTAATTGCTTCAAATGGTTGGGTGGTCATGAAAACCCTTTATAAAGATCATATACGATAAGAAAATATATGTATATCTATAATTTTCTCTAAAAAAAATCAAGTTTGAAATAATTTTTGTTCAGGCTGACAGAGATACCTGTTCCACTAAAGAAAGAGAAAGATTCCCACAAGAGACAATGAGAACTATTGAAAGACTGCGATTAAGAGGAACTGAAGAATCAAAAAAAAAACTCTTAAGAAACAGACAGGTGTGAAGGACTATGACAATCCTTTCTGGGAAGTTTTAAACCCACATAGGTATTTATAAACATTGTTTTTAAATTATTGTCCACTTTGTTTTAAACAGATCAAGAACCATTGTTAAAAGGTATCTGATTGCTAGAGTAATTGCATCTATGTATAAAATTTCCTTTATATCAAAATATAAAATGCTTCCATTACA
>WFKH01003881.1:62436832-62465167 GCA_016163765.1 Magallana hongkongensis
ATGTATAAAATTTCCTTTATATCAAAATATAAAATGCTTCCATTACATAAAATTCTAAAGATATTGCATTTCAGTTTTGTACAAATTGATATATATGATTATTTTTAATAAGTATCGGTATAAATTTTGCCTTATTTTTTAAATTTGATTGTTGAAAAGTAAACATTTTAATTGATTCATATAGCCTAACTAAAGTTTTATACGAGTATAATATGAATTTGGGAAGTTTACTTTACTCTTTAATGATTATAACTTTATTTAACTTTCCTTTTCTTGTAGAGATATTCCATCTGGAGTGCTTCATTTATTTCACTTGGGCACATCAAATCACCTTTTAAATATTTGCATTGAATCGCTGAGTGAGGACAAAGTTTCATTGCTTGAAAGTCATCTGTCGGGACTTGATTTTCAGCAGCAAATAACTTTCAACATCTGCAAGAACTTAAACAGTCGACAGGGAAAGGATTTGAAAAAATGTGTAAGTACTTAATTGTCTGAAATTCATTAAGGATCGAATGAATTAAAGTTGTGCCTTATACGAGTTTAGCTTGACTTAGCACGGACAGTTGATGCCTAAGTTATATAAACCTCAAAAGCGTTATAACTGTGCAGGCACCCTATAGTGATCTGTAAGTCTGAATGTCAGTCACTTGTCTGGGGCATATAATTCTCTCCCTTAAAGTCCCCTTTGCCCAACTTAGCTCATAATTTAACTACAGACTGCCTTTGGGTAAAAAGTGTGCAGTGATCTTGAACCAAGTATCTATAGGTAGGGCCCTTTGAAATCATATCAACATCTCAATGGTGTCAAGTTATTACATGATATTTCAAGTTTAAATGGAAACGTTTTTTAGACAATTCAAGGATTTTTTTCATAGCATCTTTGATGCCCAGCTTGATAGGTAATGATGGTTTTCTTAATTTCCATTTAGATTCAAGTCGCACCTTTCAGCTTAGCCTTTGCTGGTTTGAATACAGTGTATTTGAAGATGACCTGTTTATTAGCTTTGGTAATTATGAGAGGCGTGGGCCTTGTTTACATAACAAAGAATTGTGAGCTCTGTATCTTTCGTATAAATTAAATGAAAACTTGTTATATTGGAGAGAAATGTGGCTTGTTGGTGTCTTTTTTAATTTATTTGGTTGCAGATAAATAGAATGGTGTGCAAAGATGCTTTTGATGAAGAGGACCTTCACCTCTTAGACAATCTTGTAAAAAAGTATCTCCTTTTGATTGAGGAGCACTTACCTCAACTTAAAAACAAAGTGAAAACTCACTTGCTGACACATTTGGTAAGTTGATCCATTACACATTATTCAACTTGTATTAAATATTCAATCTTTAATCTACATGTACCAGGGTTCTTCCAATGTTTTTGAATTTTATCACTATTCTTACAACAGACAGATGAAATATCACGCCATGGTCCACCTCTTGGATATTCTGAAGATGTCTTTGAAAAGAGGCATGGTGTGATCAGAGCAAAGCTTTTCAACCAAGAAAATCAACTCGCAAGAAGTCGAGATACCGCCATTTTATTTGGAAAAAGCTATCTTTTCCTACATGTGTTAATGGGTGGTTTCTTCCAAACAAATGACGCTATATGGTAAGGAAAAGAACAATCATATTATCTGCATGAATCATCCTCTTCATTATGTTCTTAATTTATTGAACAAGATTAATTGGTGCATATTTTACTAATTCATATTTTTATACCCCTAACAACAAAGTTGCAAAGGAGTTTAATGTTTTTTAACCCGTCACTCTGTATGTCAGTCCGCGCCATGTAATTAAGCTGGCAACTCCTATAAAATCTGTGCACAGAATTTTATAAAAATTTGTAGCTATTTCAGAACAAAATGTGTAGATGTGCAAAATCACTAGGAATTTCCAATTCTGTTATTTTGCTTGAAAGTTGGGCTATTTGAAATCTCATTCATTGTTCTTTAAAAGACATTTTAAAAGTACAGGTATATAAATATGCATAAATGTAAGTTCTTATGGAGTCATTTTTTGGGTGTTATGCTCCTTTTAAAATCAAATTATTTTGTGTATTTGATGCATACCCTGCTTTTTTTTAAGAATATCATTGTCAAGTAATAGGGGAGAGTGAGTTTTTAAGTATTTAAGTCATAAATCTTTGTTATTCTTAATGGCCTGAATTAATAAGCATTTTATAATTGATAATTTGTTGACAGGACCCAAAGCACAAAAAAAGTACAAGAACTTGCTCAAAGGATAGAAATGATAGACTTTGTTGGTAATTATATACATACATTTGTTATATTCAGTAGTATATTCTCACTATATAACTCAACATAGACAAATAGTCAATAATTGTAATGTTAGCTCGTCCGAAAGCAATATTGACCAGCTAGGAATGATATCTACAGAATATTCTCTCTATTTCAATTAATCGCTTCTGTTTTGTTGCTTCGAAAACGATGAAGTAAATAACTCTTCGCGACTCCAAAACAAGGTGACATAACAATAGGCAATCAGTTAAGGCAAGTAAACAACGGACGCACAAATGCGACAGTTTGCTATCATAACGGATATAAGGATTTGCAAATTACTTTGAAGTAAAATCAGGTTAAACATCTGTAACTTAATTCCTACAGGCAACGGAATATCACCAGTGACCATTTGATGCTGAGGATATTTTGGAAATGAACTTTGTGCAAAATTGAATTTGGGAATTCTATGTTGAGCTGAGAAAATTATGGCGATCTGCTATCAATTACTTTCTTAAATTTTGGTTTGTTTCTTCATATAACAAAACAAATACCGGGTATATTGATTGTGTTTTCGGGCAACATTGAGTATATTAGCCCACTTGGGATGAAAATATTGCCCTCCGCTTCACGTCGGGCAATATTTCGTACCTCGGGGGCTAATATAATCAATGTTGCCCTCAACCTCAGTTAATATTTGTAAAGTATTAAGCACTCCACAACATGTAGCTAGTTATAATAAATATCAAACTTTACATTTGTAAACAAATATTCCATTATTTGAATCACTTAAAATCAATCCTTGTAACGTTTTGTTGTAGAAAATTAAATTATAAGGAATAAATTAAGTTTCTACATGAAAGTATGTATGTTATTTACTATAACATAATTAGGGGCAATTCAAGCTTTTTTCATTCTCAAATATACATCATATATTTCATACATGCAGGTCATTTGTCAGCCAAAGACCCCAACTATGAAAGCCATATGCCAGTGTTACTGATGCCAAACCGCAGCAACAACAACAAAGCAATACTCCAAGAGTTATCATCTTTCCATCCACAGTGCTTACTGTTACAAGGACTAGTTGACCTTGGCACTCCAAGTCCCACAGTGGATGGAAAGATGATTACTTATCAAAGCTGTAGGAGTCAAGATGGATCAGTAATCAAAGAGGGGATGCCCTTGGCATATATCAATAGGGAAAATGAGGTATGAATGAAACTTCTCAATATGTAGAGTCTGTGAGTGAATGTCAGATTTTGCAAGTCAAGTTTTGCAAGTTCATGTGCATCATTTGAAACATTTTCAGCTCACCTGAGCTGAAAGCTTAAGTGAGCTTTCTGATCACTTTATGACCGGCGTCCATCTGTCTGTCTGTAAACTTTTTACATATTCGACTTCTTCTCCAGAACCACTGAGCGGATTTCAATTAAACTAGACACAGTTAAAGCATTCTTAGGTAAAGGGGACTCAAGTTTCTTAAATCGAATGGGGGGGGGGGGGTCCTTTTACAAAGGAAAACATTTATTGAAATCATTCACAAAAACTCAAATGTTATTGTATATGGTTTTAATTATATGCAAGCATTTTGACATATTGTTTATTCTTTAAAATTGTTTAGACTCTGACCCCTGGACAATTCTTTGTCTCACAAGGGGTTCAAAGTTTGATGTAGTTTTATAATCCATATATAAACAGTTGTTAAAGTCTGATCATCTTTTCGAGAACTGCAATGCTCAATATGTGATATAACTGTAAAATCATCCCATTACAAAGGGACTTAATGTTTAACATAAGAATATGTGAAATATGTGAGCTTGCATGGTCACTTTTTTTTAATCTTGATTTATGCATGCTGTTTCCCAAATAATGTCTAAAATTTCATATTCATGTTGAAATCGGACTCTTCAAGAGAGGGTATTTGATACTTATAGAAAAACAGAGGAAGTCATTGATTACTGTAGAGAAAGGAAACATTCAGACAACATCATTCCTTGGTTGCCCTATTGTCCACTTCAACAATGAAATTGATGTAGTCCCCCTCCACAGAGTTCTTTCCTATGTTCCTCTTGTGCACCATTGTGCTCCCTCCCACTGCACCATCAAAGAAGGAAGAACTACCATCAGAGTGGAACAAGAGGACAAAGAGGTTTATAAGAGATTTATTGTACATAACATGAATCATGCTGTCAGAGTTTATGTAGTTAATGTTTTTTCCCTTAAATGTCCATCAGGAATTCCATTTTCAGATCTCATAACCTGCTCTAAAAAATTGTAAATTGACCTTTTTGCCGTTTGAAAATGTGTATTTATATAATTGTACATCAAGAATATCAATTACTATGTATATAAGGTCTCACTGTTAAAGCTTTAATATCCTTGGAAGGAAAAAAAATTATTCACTCTTTCAAAGTGCAATGGTTTGATGAAAAAGCAATATTTGTAGTGGGTTTTCTTTTATTATTGAGAGTATGTTTATCTAAGAGATATATTTGTGATACTGTGTGGCATGCATTTTTAAATAGAAGTTTTATATTTAAAGGTATGTTAATATTGTATGCACTTAATTCATCATGCATATTAATAAGATGATCTACAATATCAGCTTCATTGTTTTCAAATATGCTGTGAAAATTGGAAATTACAAGTGAATGTTGAGAAAACTAAATATTATAATTTTTGGTAAAGGCAGACAATCTTCAAATGTATCATTTTTATACAATGGTAATGAAATAGAAATTGTCAAGGAATTTAAATATTTACGAGTTATATTTCCAAGAACAGACTCTTTCTACAGTACTAGAAAATATGTAGTGACGAGAGCTACCAGAGTTATGTACGCAATAATTGAGAAGTCAAGAGAATTAAATGTATCGATTGATTGTCAACTTGATATGTTTGATAAAATGATTGTTCCAATTTTACTGTATGGTTCTGAATCGTGGGGTTTTGAAAAGTTATATATCATTGAAAAATTACATCTTAAATTTTGTAAACTTGTCCTTAGTCTGAGACATCCATGCCAAAATTTATGACATATGGTGAACTTGCTAGATATCCATTGTGTGTGAAAGTAAAAATTAGAATGTTGAGTTTTTGGATAAGATTGTTAAAAGGTAAAGAATCAAAATTGTTATATATATTGTATAATTTCTTACATAGCCTAACACAACACAACAATTATAATTTCAAAAAAATGGGTTGAATGTATACAGAATATTTTACATGAATGTGGTTCTGGTTGATGTATAATGTTGAAAATGAAAAATGAATTTTAAATGTTGTTAAGCAAACTTTGATTGATCAATTTAAAAAATAAATGGTCTCTGATTGTAAGCCTATTTACATGTACCATCAATGTATTTTAGACTACCAAATACTTTCAATTTTTAAAAAAAATATTTTCATGTAAAAAATCAGCTGTTATTAATAATTTATGTAAATTTATCAATATTATAATTAAGAGAGTCAACTCTCCAGGCTGATGTGTACAGTATACACTCTCGCTGTTTTGTATGATATTGTCTGTATTGTATATTTTCTCTATGTTGTTTTATACAATATGAGAATAAATGAATTGAATATTTATCTCTCAGAATTACATGTTTGCTTTTTTAGTTTCTGTATACAATTGCTGTCTATAGATTATGTACATTTTAATGACAACAGGGGAGCTAGTTTTTAAAACTAATTGTGCTAGCTATAGCTTAATGACATTCTTCTTATTATTGATTAATATCATTACAGTCTAAATGTAATCTATTATCCTAATATATATTGCTATTATTCATAGCATTATCCAAAAACAAAAACTGATTTGTGATTATGATATAAGCATATAGTATGCATTGCATCAACTTTACAAAGATTTATAATTTCCATGCAACCTTTTCATATAAAATCTTTGTTCATCAATGATATACATTTATAACCAGATTTATCAAATAAATGGATGCAATGAATCCAAACTGTCATTATTACTTTAAAGTAAATCATATATAGACATAATCATATACTTATGATTCTCATATAATTCTGATATCATATGAATCTGATATGATTCTGATATGAAGTAATTATCATATCATTCAAATCATATCAGAATCATATGATAGGGAATATATAATTCTTATATGAATCAATTTTTATATCATTCTATCATTCTGATATGAAAAGCACTTCATATCAGAATCATATGTGGCGAAATTGCCCATGTAATACTTTTACACTACCTTATCATGAAACTGACCAATGATATCACATGCCGATAATTCCTTTAAAAGGAATATTTGTTTCCTTTTGCGGTTGCAATGCACTACATTTTGTAGAGGAGTGCACAGGTTTAATAATTGTGAATAAGCGGGTGACGGGTTATCCTTCTGCGTTTAATACACTAACATTTGTTGAACTTGGAGAACAATTAAAATGTAGATACTTGTTATCTCATAAACAAAAATTAAGTAGATATGGCTTTTGATTTCAATTTAACTAAATACAAAATAGTTTGAAGTTCATTAATTTCATTTCGCATACAGCCCGCAATATCCTTTCTCGGCCATTGTACAACCAACAAAAAAACATTTTTTTTTTACTAAACATGTGTTATAAATATTTAATTAACAACGATGTATGTCAATTGACATGGTGCTGTCTATCGGATTCTATGGTGACCGAGTCTGCAGACACTTCCTGTCCAAAATAGCATGTTTTCGGTGGCGTTTTTATGCGGATATGAAGGTACATGTAGTGAGCGTTGCATAAAAAGTACAAAACTCGCGTTATGATAATTAAAAACAAACGTCATATTTACATATAAAGACATAATTACACGTATATTGTTTACATTATCAGAGTCCATTAACCGTACACGCTCATCTTTAATCAAGCTTTCAATAGCTTTCAATTTAAATTAATGCAACTATCCCTTGAAGTTTTAACAGATATGTTAAATACCTCCGCATGCTGATTAAAACCACACCCACCCCCGTGTTTCCTTACAAGGTCTGACAGGTATCAATAAGAGGTCATATTCACACGACTTCTACATATGCATACAATCTAAATATATCCCAACCAATCACAGACATACTTTTATCTGTTTTAAAAGAGGTGTAACTCTTAATACTGGAGTTAATATAAAAAAACAAGCAGGAACTATTTTTTCTATCTCCCTTAGAAGAGTTCCAATAGATTTTCTAAAGCAGTGAAAGGCCTTCCCTGGTTGGTCAAAAGTAAAGGTCGTGTGAAGATGACCTCTATCGATACCTGTCAGACCCTGACGAGTTTAAGCAGAAGGGGAGTGGTTTGAATCAGACTAATACCACCGGCACCCAGTACAAAAAACAAGTCTTCTGTAAAAATAGAGTCTGTATTATGTCAGATTACATCGATCCTATACAGAATAAAGAAAATTTAGTGTAAAGTTGTTATTATCAGCGAGTTAATATTTTGAGAGGGTGAGACTCTTTTAAACATTGTTTCTAATATAAAATATTTCACTTCCTCAAAAGAACAAACTTCCTACTGAAACAATTTTTACAAACGCGGCCATTAACGGATTTCATTCGTTTCAGAAAACAAAGCTGAATTTATTTTATAATACCTATATTATATGACTTATGAGAATGTATATACTTGTTTTATAAACAAGAAAACATATTTGTCAGGAAGTAAGTAGTTCGGATATTTTTATTATACATTTATCAAAAAGAAAGACTTCTTTTGATACATGTCTTTATAAACATTGAAAATGAAAAGTACATTTAGAATCCGACTGAGTCTGAACAAACCAAGACATCAATCAACTACATATGATACATCAATACAATAAGGTGTATGCACACAACATACATATCTAATAATCTGGCGTCTTAAGGGCTATTTACACCTTCTTTAACAACTCTTATAATATATAAAATTGCTAAGCATTATTCTATCCCAAGTAATAAAGTGAATATCGATGGGCCGAATAGAAAAGACTACCTTCCGGGACCTATCACAGAAGACAACTGAGAACGACCACACCATTCCCGGGGCTAATCCCAGTCGGCATCAAAACGGAACATGAGTACTCTGATTCAAGTAGCAAACACATGCCCTGGCTTGGCTGGCCTTGATCCCAGCAGACATAACATAATTTTGTTATACTAACTTAATTAAAACTGATAAAACTGATATACTAGTAAAATTTGTTAAAATCTTAAAATTGTACATGTAAATTAACCACATAGTTTATTGAAACAAAATGAATGATTTGGTATATGCCGTAATAAAAGGCAAAACCAATCATACACTTAGATGCTCAATTTCTATGGAATGAACGCCAATATCAACGAGGTTATAATGTTTCAAATCTGTTTATAATTCCTAAAAATGCACAGGCTGTATCTTGAACAAGTATGTCTAAAAATGCATACCCCAGTATTTATCTCTTTTCTGGTTTGATAAGAGAATAAAGAATTTAGCATTATGTCATATTATTAAGATTTATTACATCTGTTCGAAGCATAATATATCTAAGTCATCGTATTTTTCTTCCCCCCCCCCCCAAATTAACCGATGATCAGATTATTAAGAAAAACAAGAAAATATACATATAGACACAGAATTAAACAGTTGACTCGGAAAAGACTCTGTATTTTTTTTTTTCATTTTAATTTTAAATCAGAAAAGATGGAGTAAAGAGTTTCATAAACAAAAATACAAATATACGTGTGTTTAGATGATTTCCGGTTGTTTGACGCTCATGCTCCCAGTGCAGATAATTAGCTAGATAATATTCGTAATGCATATATGTGCATCGATTAAGGATCAATAAAAATTTGCCTTAAACTATATTGCATGGATGTGTTTGATTTTCTTTTATAAAGAATCTTGTAAAAACACCACATGTACTAAATTCAATATCTTAGGTTCCCGAAATTTGACACAATCTTACACATACTTTTCATCTACTCACATTTACTGTGTAACAGGAATGGGTTCAATTCACGTCATAAATTTCCTATTTGCCCCTATTTTTGTTTACAATAATATTTGGAAGTTTCTAGTTTATATACTTATTTCCGTTGATAGTATAAATAGGTTCGTTTTGACATATAGATCGATAATAATCCTTCACATGTGTTCGATCATCATAGGAACTATCCAGCTTTTGTTTATACTTTTTGATTGGTTAATATACCGGAAGTAACCTTTTTCGGGTGGTGCTAAATGCAGTCAAAGGTCATACTCTTATAGTCTATTCACTAGATTTAACTTTATATTTTTCTATTGTCATGGTTTGCTATATAAAGCCCTGAAATTTGTTGTTTCTTGGGGACTTGTTAAGCATTAATTTGCTTTAATTTTCTCACTTCTCTTACATGGTTTATTAGATATTTAACAGGTTGCACCCGTTAGGAAAATACTTTGATCATTTTGTCGTCATCATTTGCTCCTGTTTAATTAGTTTCGGCCCTTAAACTAAAGATAAGTGTTAGGTTTTTATTAAAAGGGATTTTTGTATTTAACCCTAGGTCTTTCCCCCGGCTAGGTGGGCTAGCGTTCCCGTACGCTAGGATGGGGGTGATTTTTGATGATGATTTTGATGGTGGTATTGATAGAGATTTTTGATAGGTATTTTTGATACTTCTTTCTATACTCGGCAGGAATTTACAATTGTTATCATTATTTTGTTTTTGTTATTTTCTATAAAGTCGTAAATAAATATTGTTGTTTGTTGAAGCTGGTGTTTTTCATTACAGTGTGTTTAAAGGTGTCAAAGGTGAAATATATATTATTAAACTTAAAAGTAAGACCAAGCAAAATCTCAAATCACAAAGAACCTGGGAAATAAATTACAACAACATAGGAAACGGTAAACATATTCAGAGTGTGATTCTGACCTGACCCGTCCTATTAAACTGTATCTCCACTTGCAGGTGTCACTACAGTATTTATATATAATAATAATCAACTGGGATAGTCAGACATCATAAAAATTGTTTTTCATCTTATAAAAAAATCGCCCCTGTCGTGGGCGGAAAAGCCCACTTTCAACGGGCAATTCGGATATTATTTTGCCTAGCCATGTTTTCACTTCAACCTTCGGTGAAATACTGTTATGACACCTGCATTTACTGTATTTTTACTTACATTTACTGTATATCTACTTAGATTTATTGTACATTTACTCACACCTACTGTTTCACAACAAAATTCTATGGTTCTGTAATTCAATGTACTATGTTGTACTCTTTTGCCCTCTACTGTAAAGTTAAACATATATATTATAATATGCATGTCGACTTTTTAAACGCAGCTTTGACTTAATGATACTGAATAAATGTTTATCCAAAGTAGCTCAAAGCATAACGGATTGAAGTGAACTTATAAATTCACTAAACCATGTTTTGATAGAATTATTGATTAAAAGTAAAGACCACCAGTTCCATAATAAGGCAGATGACTAGAAAAAAGCATTCTCATTAAATATTTTCATTTCTCAAGTCCATAGGTTTTAACCTTAAACAAAAAACTTGGAAGTTTAGCATCAAGTGAAATAGCTTGTTTTGTCCGTTACTTTCAAGAGATATGATATAGAAGTCAGAACGTAAAGGACAATCTTATGCAAACAATGTTTTGGAAAAAGAAGAAATAAAACAAACTAATACATTAATACCATCGCGGACAACTCTCAGGGATCGATTGAGCAAAAATGTCACTGATCAATATTACGGCATTTCAGCATCATGGTGGCGTGTTTTACTGAAGAAATTTGTCAGTTAAAACGATATCTCTTGCCCATACTAAGAAGCCTGCAGGCGCAAAGGTCTTTGGAAACTCTAGATCTTCTAAATAAAATAAATTTTTAATTTCGTCGTATAACGTAGAATATTCATTGATGACTTCACTAGCATATTTAATAGTCACCAGGATGATAACATCAATGTCATGAGATAAATTACCGGAATGTTATTGTATACAGTTTTGAAAAAGATGTATTTAATACAAATACCAAATAGTTAGCTGGTTGTCAGTTAGAATATAATCAGGATAATACAAGCATGGGTATTAAGTAAACATGTAATCATCATGTGTTATTTGGTTAGCAGATAGGCATTTATATGATTCGACCGGTCTTTCCTCAGTCAGTGTGTACAAAAAAGAAAACGTCTAACAGTTTTTTAAATATGTTCAAAGATGAATTTGATAAATATCCAAAGCATATGACCTTATATACTTATTATAAAATGCTGTTAGTATAGATTGCTCCGTTGTTGTAAAGTAACACTACGTTGTTATTTGAACGAAATTGAGAATGTTAAGAGAGCTTGAGGTAAATTATTTATTTATATTTATTCAGTCTATCAACAATAGGATTTTAGAAGCACTACTTGTACCAAATGAAATAAACTATGTGCCTATTATTTTTTCAGATCATAGGTACTAATTAGTTTCGGGGTAGTGTTTAACCTTTTGATTTTTGGTTAAGATAAATTAGTGATTTTTTTAAAGAGGTTTGGATGGTCAACAAATTAACCATTAGATCTGCCTAAGATAGGGTTTGTTTAGCTATACACTATTATTTAGTAAAGAAAAAAACCAATAAAGTTCACCTTTTCAATTTGGGTAGTTTCCTGTATTTTTATATAGAGCTCTCCTTCTGAAGGAGATCTACAATCTAAAAATGGCCACGACCATCAAACCCTCTTAAACTTTCACGTTATATCTTGGTACAATAGCTTTAATAAGTGAACCGATTCCGACGCATACAGATGATTCATAATCAAACACGTTCACTTGTTATTACAATTCAGCATTGTTTTCATTTGAAATAAATTACATAATCTTTAATGTCAATAATATTCTCGATCATTAAACTTGTAGTTTGCTTAACCTCCCTGCGGTTATTTAGAGTTGGATTTAATATTTTCATATTTGATTACCTTTAACTGTTCGATTCAAGTTCCATTGTTTAATTCAGTTAGCTATACTTCCTTTTTTGAATAAACTCTTCAAAAAAAGAAACGCATAGCATTATTTTTTTCTTGAAAAATAATTTTTAAACACTGTGCAGTTTAAATTGTATTTTACCGAAAATTGATAATAAAAGACTGTTTTGAATTCAAACTGGTTGTTTTGATTAAAGGTCAGGAAAGGACTGTCCTGAATTTTAGTAAAATTTGTACTTAATCGCTTTTCACGAAAAGCAAATTTAAATCGATAACGCAAGCTTTTCATGCTAAACCGTATCTTTGGGCATTTAAAAATCAGGGGTTTTCGATGTGAAAACCGGTTCTTTCTTTAGACAGTAGACTCGCACATTATGCCACGTCTAAATGAAGCCTAGCGCAACAATGCTATTGGTAAATTAGAAGCAGGTAAATCTCAGACAGCTGTGGCGAGAGTCTTTAATGTTAACCAGAGTACCATTTCTCACCTTTGGAATAGGTTTCGACAGCATGGGTCAACCCGTGACCTTCCAAGGTCAGGCCGACCAAGAGTCACCACTGCTGCTCAAGACCGCTACATCAGATTATCGGCATTTGCGTGAACGATTCAGAACAGCAACCTCAACTGCTTCATCCATTCCTGTAGGGCGTAGAATCTCCGATCAAACGGTCAGAAACCGACTACGAGATACTGGTATCCGAGCAAGACGTCCTGTAAGAGTTGTGGTTTTGAATCGGCAACATCGTCAAAACAGGCTTTAGTGGTCTCGCAAGCATAGAGTCTGGCCACAGCAGCGCTGGAATACCGTTTGGTTCAGTGACGAATCAAGGTTCTTGTTGCACCGCGCAGATGGTCGAGCAAGGGTCTACAGACGACGACATGAGCGTTTTGCGGCTAATTGCCTCCAGGAAGTGGACAGATTTGGAGGCGGAAATGTCATGATGTGGGCTGCAATATCCCATACCGAAAGAACAGATCTGGTACACGTAAACGGTAATTTGACGGCTCAGCGGTACTGTGACGAAATACTGCAACCACACATAGTTCCAATAATGCAGAATAATGGCAGAATTTTTCAACACGACAATGCCAGACCGCATACAGCAAGACTTACTACAACTTTCCTAAAGACAAACAACATTACTTTTCTTCCTTGGCCCTCTAAATCACCAGATCTGAACCCAATTGTGCATCTTTGGGATGAACTAGACAGACGCGTCAGACAGCGGCAACCTGCACCCCAGTCGCTGCAACAACTTGTGCAAGCGTTACAAGCAGAGTGGACCAACATTCCCCAGCAGCTGATTAGAAACTTGCCGTCATCAATAGGGAGACGCTGCCAGGTCGTTATTGATGCCAACGGTGGGCATACAAGATATTGAACATTTGTGACCTTGAACTTTTGATGTGCAGTAAACTCTTAATAAAAATGATGATTTAAAACATTATGTGATGTAAAATTAATTTATTTAATATAAATTATCTTATAACTCTTTAACTTGTTTGCCTTAGTATCTACCAAAATAACTTCATGCGTTTCTTTTTTTGAAGAGTATATAATGACATTACACAAACCATGAAATATGGTCTCTATATCTATACATATGTTTATGAATGTACATATACTATTTCATTGAAGTCCATCAAAGTCCATGCACGGAGTACAATATATGCGAGTTATATTACAGTGTACAATTTGTTATATTTATTATTACGTAGTTTTATATAAGGCGCATATTGTGAAAGTTATACAACACTTTTGTATATATATACAAATTACCATGATAGAAAATTGATATCCTGCATGAAATAAAAATTATTTTTTTCACAAATTATTAACTTAAGATTGTAGTACATTCGTTTGTTGAACCAGGTAATATGTTTGGTAAATAGGGATTTTATTATAATACCACAATGAGTATTACTGTCATAAAGTAACACTATGAAGGAGTGAAAATAACGACATATACCAGTTTTTCTACCTTCTTTTCCAGTGTAGCAAATAATGCCATTATTTGATAATCCTAAATAGTTAATACTAAGTACAAGTTGTTTATTACAGTAACAAAAATTGGATTTATGTTGTAAAATATCATTACAATTAAATTTTATAGGTATAGTGTTTTTATCAAAGTATTTGACATTAATAATGGTATTATTGGTAAGGTCCTGGAAAATCTTGGTTTTTATGTCACACAGTCTGTTATATATATATATATATATATATATATATATATATATATATATATTTATAAAATCTTAATTGTGAGTCTGAAACAGAAGTAAAATTCAATATGTAATATGATAGTTGCCAAATATTTATAAGTAGTTACCAAGTTTTTGATGAAGTTTGCGTTTGGTAAGCAGAACTTGTTTGAGTTCAGTACCATCACTATAGCTAACAAGGGCACCGCAAAGCGGAGCATCCCCTTGCGACATGACTTGTTGTAGGGGGAAATGCATTTTTTAGGAAAATACATGTAAATTTTTCAGATCAAAATTTATCAGATCAAAGAACTGGGTACGTTAAGTATAACAAATCGGCCCTGTCGAAATGTGAAAAATCAAACACATGAAATCTTTAAAATGTTTGCCGGAATAATTCATGTGGGACACCCCATGTATGAAAATATTTTTCGTTTGCTAAAATTCGCGTTCGTTTGGTAATTGTAAACTCCGAAACCGGACCTTGTTTACGGATTTTGTAAAATATATGGGGTTTTGTAATGTTTGATCTGATATTTCTATAAGGCCGCATTCGAGTACATACACCAAAATTTCAGAATAGCACAATTCTAGACTGCTTATTAACATAAAAACGGAAAAAATTATGTACAAGACTGCGGCCACTTTCGTTTTTAATTATTTTCTATTTTCAAGTTGAACAAAAAATGGATGTTTTCATTGGTCAGCTAAGACGTAAGACGAGTTTCTTTAATATGACAATGCCTAAATAAATATTTAAATGTCAAAATCGACTTATGTTGAATTGGCTTAAATTAAAGAAAATTAAAACTGTTCCATGGAGAAATTGGAGAATTGTTTTTAGTTTATTAGTCGTTAGACACAGTGTATTTAAATTACTCACAAATACATACAATGTATTGCATATAAAATGGTCTACATTGTTGTGTTGTTAAAACAAATATACAATATTGATTTCATGATGGATATAATGAGAAATATTATTTAGAAGCCTTAACATTTCTTATAATTTGCTATTTAAAAATGAATATGAAGTTATCTGTAAGCCGTTGTACTCTACATAAATGACGTAACAAGTGTAAACAAATGACGTCATAAAGTAGCTGAGAAAAAGAGAGAGAAAAAAAGAGTTTGTACAGATACATTTAAAATTTCAAAACAGTTTTATTATCAAATCAGAAGACAGATTCAAGACACGATATATGTGTAGATCTTTTTACATTTGTATTTGGTACAAAGTTATTAGAAATATATACCAGTAAATCAGACACTGAATGTTTGCCGATCCTGTTGAAGTAATTGAATCAAACTTAAAAACTTTATTTGAAAAGAAAAAATAATATTGATTATTTCTATGTGCATGCATTTTAAGCGCCCAGTATATTTACTAGTACATGGGTGTCATTAGTCTCTGTAAGGGGACTGTCTAGGGGTTAGTTGCGTACATATTATATAATATTTACATTTTTCAGAGTCTATGCCTGTGATTACTCTGATTTTGTACTATACAGTTCAGTAAATTCAAAGGACGTATAGCTGGGGCGCAAGTGGGTTTTGCTTATTTATATTCAAATATTTAATCATACAATTCCTGAAACTTATATAAATATAAGTAAGAAAGAATCATTGTTTGAATATTATGAGGCAATAATTTCGATCGATGCGTGATCAAATCTATCATAAAGCCCTCCGGACTTTATTAATTATCACCTCATAATATTCAAAGTACTTAAAAAACAACAAATCCTGGCAGGGTACTATAGACCTGGGCGCACCTAACTGGGACGGGCTATAATATAATCAAAGGATAAAAACCTCCATAAGACAAATAAACGAAAATAGGGGAAGTGTGAATAAAACATGGACACATATAAATAAATAAATAAATAAATAAATAAATACACATAATTTATGCACACAAAACCACCACACCGATTTTTAAAACTTGGCCGAAGAAAGTATTACAAGGTAGAATTTAATTCTACAGTATCATAAAAAAATACATTTTGCGTAAGAATGTAGGAAATCAAACTAATGCTAGATCTAGCTGTGTTGAGCTTTTTACGTGACAACTTTAATTCTAGGAAATGAATTAAATACTTTTTTACATCGTTCATGGATGTCTTATTAATACTTGCGTTAATTAATTCTTGATCGATCTAAACTATCTATTACGGTAGAATGAAGGTAATAATTGGTGTTGGATTATCATTATTACAAAAAATAATCAGTTCAGATTAAAACATTGTCAAAGATATATATTCATGTCGCTGGAATAATTACCGAAGGAGTTAAATCGCCGAACAGGGGTGTGTCCCAATTTTTGATCAATTGATCGATTTCATTCATCTTGAAAAGATATAACTTGCGTGTCTTACTAAATGTATATTAATCAATTAGTAGCCAAGTGTGCAAGTGTTTTTTCAAAGCATAGGAGATCTCATCCTTTGAGTGTTAAGTAATTTAAAAGCAGGTCTTCGCGCGATTAATCACCTGAATTAATAATTTTCGCGTTCCGATTAGTAAACGGGATCATGGGAAAACCCCAGATCTCACCGTGTGTAGACATGCAGCTTTATAAATATTTGAAAAACAAAAACCATTCCTATTTCTTTCCTATATAGTTGAAAATGCCAAAAAGGCTTTAGATTCTCCATCTTAATAAAACAAATACAATTTAACTGCTTTATCTTTCAAGCTTACATGCAATTTTTTAATACATGTAAGCTTGAAAGATAGTTTGAAATAATGCTATAAATTAATTTCAAATAATATACATATACATGATGGAGCTATAGATCGAAGAAAAAGGCTGAATTTTCTACTTGAATCTGGCCATGATACAATATTAGATGTATAAACCCTAAGTAAAAGAGACAAATGCTTTCGATATACATAAGAGTTTGTTTCATGATGATTTCTTTGTGAAATACAATTGCTCTCGAGCCATATAGGCCTACATTCAAGTTAATTGATATACTATCGATATGTTGTGTTATTATAATCCTAATAATGCATAAAGCCTTATTAGGCTAATACATGTATTTTTAGTCTTAGATTTGATGAAAATATCTTGGTCATAGGACTCTTGGCTCTCAGGGCTTAGTGAGTAATTTTTTATCAATTGTTCGGGAATTGGATGGAACTAATATATAAAATTTGTATCGATTGTTTTTGATCGCGCGACTATCTTGTAAACCCTTTAACGATGCATACTCAGAAATCTAATTTATCGTGTTCATCGTATTGAATGTGTAAACATATCGGTACCATTTCGATTATTTCTAAAGCAGCATCACTTAATTAAATCTAAGTCACAGTTGTTGTTATGTCTTTTTCCTATAATTATAATAAAGTATAGACATCTGTTTTCTACCTTCTGGAACCCCCCCCCCCCCCCCCAGTTTTCTTCAAACAACATTGTACTAATTTTTGTGCATCATTGCCAAGGCGATTGATGAAAAGAACGTGTCTACTAATTGTACTATACTATATAAGCAAATAGAGATCTTTAAAAGTTGTCAAAAGTTTGATTCTCCGCATGTTGTTTTTCGCATGTGCAGATTATTTTGAGAAACTTATTTAATCATCATAATTGTCTAAATATAGACAGAATCATATGGACGACGATTATGTTTACACAGTGGGCATGCCAGGTATGAACGTCAAAAGACGTAACATTTTACGCGCATTTTTTTTATCGAACGCGGCAAGCGCCAATTAATCTTTTAAAAAATAGTTATATGCGGAGATCCTGAAAATTTTTACAGGGGGTTCCGAGGAATAATTTCGTTTTCCGGGGAGGGGGAGCATGCGCGGATCCAGAAAATTTTTCAAGGGGGGGGGGGGGGGGGTCCGACGGTTATTGGAATTTGCCAGAGGATGTCCGAGGCATATTTTTGTTAATTTATAATGTAATTTAAAGAAATTTAAATTTTTTGGGTCTGGAACCACCCCCTCCCCCCTTTTCTAGATCCGCGCAATGGGAAGGCCAATGCCTTTTTACGATAATTTTAATCATTTTCATTTAATTAATCATTTTCAAAATCATCGGAATGCCGATATTACCTTTTAACGCAGTCAAAACTTCAATTACGAACCACTAAGTCTCAGTGAGTATTCGGCCAACATGCGTACTCGTACGAAAGAAATGGCAATATTCAAGAAATTCGGATGGATGATCTGGGTCCCAGGTCGTCCATCCAATTTTTGCAGACTGAGAGCTACAGATCTGCAGCTAGGGATTGTCAGGCTCTTATTGATCATGTCAATTTATTTTGTCTCAAAGAGTAAATTTTTATTTTTTTTTATTTTTTTTATACATCAGTGAGGTTTTCCCTTAAAAATAGCAAGAATTCAGTATTATCATTTTACAATTTAAGGGTCTAATAAATTTTGTATGAAGTTTCAAGATACAACTCTTCATTGCTTTATCCGAAACGTTGCATGGAAAAAAGATTTACATCGCATTCTTTTAAATTACATAGCGATTTGCACAATGAGTTTAGATTTACAGCTAACAAACAAGCATAAAGAGA
Organism: Magallana hongkongensis; assembly: GCA_016163765.1. Taxonomy (NCBI): domain Eukaryota; kingdom Metazoa; phylum Mollusca; class Bivalvia; order Ostreida; family Ostreidae; genus Magallana; species Magallana hongkongensis. Next base: position 62,455,750 of record WFKH01003881.1, read on the forward strand.
GACTGAGAACAACTAATTTCTTCTCTTTTTTTTCAATCAAAAGAAATTCAAGAAAAAATCAAAAGATTTTTTTCTTTATATGCGTGAATGAAACCATTGATCAGCAAGGGGTTCTATGTCGTGCCAGCACCTACCTTATACATTGTAACTTGGTCTTTGGAACTTGCCTCTTTCTTTTTGGTATACTCTACTAATAATGTATTCGATTTTGTACACAAACGGAGTTATCGATGCTATGATATCAATGTAAAAAGGACAGAGAATCTCTCTCTCTCGTGATGAATTCAAAATGCTCAAAGAACACATACAGGTTGCCAGGCAAGACTAAATGTGCATAAGCCTGGCGTAACTATACATGCACGTATTGAAGTTTCAGCATTAATTGAGAAAATTTACAAAATACCGTTAATATATTCTAATCATGATAAAAGTAAAACGATGACAAATATCGAAAAGGCAATATTGTGAGTGTAGGATGAATGTGTAGGTTTATTTTTGATAATTTTATTCATCGTGATCAATTTTGTTTGTTGGTTTGTTTTGTTTATTGAAAAGGGGGATAAAGAAAATGAGTAATATCCGATATGAAGTGAAGCATATTTTCTTATTATCATAACCAAAAGGACGTCGGAAAAGAGAAATAATATATCAAGCAGTTATGCGCAGACCATGCATTACTCTATGGTTTTCACAATTATCAGTTACTATGTCGTGCCAGCACCTACTTTATACATTGTAACTTGGTCTTTGGAGCTTGCTTCTTTCTTTTTGGTTTTTTTTCCCTTTTTATTATACTCTACTAATAATTATATAATGTATTCGATTTTGTACACAAACGGAGTTATCGATGCTATGATATCAATGTAAAAAGGACAGAGAATCTCTCTCTCTCTCTAAACAAGATCAAAAGTTCAGAATGACATACAGTCAGGAAAGTTAACAGGAAGAACTAAAATGCCAGGGAGTTTTGTCTCATCAGAAGCCAAGTTTTCTCTAGCAGCTGAACGATTTCATTCGTCTTAAATAGGGTGTGATGCCCGTCTTACTAAATGTACATGCTCACACTTCAACCGATTAAAAAAATGACTGTAAGTTGGATTCATAAATCGTGTCTAAAACATTCGATGTTAAATCGTTGTTTACAAATTCAAAACTTTGAACGATTTAATTGGTTTTATACCCACCCCGTGGAAGAATCCATTCTAACCAATGGAAATTTCATCAATACGAAAGGTAAAACGGGACTTCGCGCCAGAATGTCTCATTCATTAATTTTTAAGCACCGTTATAGTGGACGTGTCCAAAATAGGAGCTTTTGAGAGACACATCATACAATGTGAATACACTGGAGCATACATGAACCATGTATGAAGTTTACTTTGCGTTCATTTTCTTATTTTGAGAGTCCTTTAATTGCTTAAAAATGACGGAAAGGCCTTGAATATTGTTATTTTTATGCCATATAACATGTAAAACTGTTTTCATTTCACCGAAAAGCTTGAAATAATGAATTTTTTTTAATGAAAACAATATAAATGGACGTTATAAATCCTATGTCAAATGACTTATTACTATTTGAATCTGCACGTCTCTTTAATGAATTTATGAACAGCGGCAAATTTTAATATATTTTTAAAGGTAATGTTAGCTGCAAGTCTTTAGCCCCCGGTCTGGAAAAATTCGGATGGTAGTCAATCTGAATTTTTTTTTCAGACCGAGAGCTACATATATATCCAGTTAAGGTAACTAATACATGCTTCCGATGAAATAATTTTGTTTAGTCATGCAAGCTTATAGGAAAGCTATACTTACTTGTTTAACAAATAACATCCCTATATATCGTCTTGCATTCGCTATTTGTAGAACAAGCAGAAACAGTATCAGTCCGGCCCTCACCACATACATTGTTCGACTTTAATAGCCCTAGCATTGCAATAGCATTGCTTAGCATGTACACAAAAACTTTTAAAAGATTTAACACTTAAATTGTTTATTTATATGGCTATTTATATGTACACATTATATGCATAGTGTACACGCGTGATTCAAAATACCCCAAACTGAAGAGGATGAGGAATGCAGTCATCGAGTCTACATTTTATAGAATTTGTAAAAAAAAAAAAAAAAAAAAAAAAAAAAAACTGCAGGTCTGAAAGATTGTTAATTCGTCGATCTATCCATATACAGTTTGTTAATTTCCCTCGATTGCTAAGGCTACAGCGTTATTGATAGGCATTGAACAGCGTTTTTTCCATGCAAATTTCTTCCACGGAGGATAGCGAGTACATTTATAAAACACCATTTATTTAATAACCTCTTTAAAAATTTTGTATGTGCTAAATAATTTATTAATTGCTGATGAATGCTGGTTGATATTTTCGTTTGTTGATGTTTTGCAAATAGTTAAAAAACGCGAAACGCGGGGCGAGTCATAATTAATATCCCTAATAATCGTAACTAAAAATTAACGGCTTTGGATTCAAATAGTAATATTGACGAATATTAAATTCACATTTTAGAAGTCATCTCCACAATGATAATATTATCTTCATCGTAAATCGGTATTTTGTAATGCTTTAAAAGAAAACGTTCTATCGGAAGCAACCCCGTGTTCGTTTAAAATTGCCAGCGTACATTTGTATATCAGTTACACACATTATGCTTTATTGGACGGCCGTGTATTGTAAAAAAAAATTAAGTTAGCTTTAATTACCATGTATTGGAACCATTTTATTAACACATCTTCCAGTAATGAAACAATTCAAGATGTCTTCGTTACAGTAAAACAGTGGGGCGTTTAAACATGTGTATGTCCTGCTCTACAAGCTACGATGGCCACAAGCACATGCACTGTCGTCTGGGCGACGGCCTGTATAAAGATCTAAAGATAGAGAGGGGCACAGTTTTAAAACAAACAACAAAAATAAGGTCAAAGAGGTTCATCATTATGAAATAAAAATGTACATATCAATAAAAACATTTGGGAATTTAATGTGGAATCATCTTTACGCGCTGCATGTATCAGTTAGTGCATTACAAGAAGCCCTTTATAACTTCTTAAACGTGCAAACCCCCCACAAAAATGGGCCAAAACGGCTAACATTGTTTCTGCAAAAACTGACTATTTATTACAAAGACATCAAATTCAATACTACGGATGGAATTTAAATTAACTTCTTAACAACTTTGCTTCAATAATGCATTAGAAATTTTTATTCCCTTACAAGTCATTGACAAAAACCTTTTGAAGCCTCTAACTTCATAATATTAGGGGCCAGCCCCTTTTTCTTCATACCGAATGAAAAGTCTCGGTAAGACCCACAACTTTTGAAATACATCTTATAACAAATTATTATCAGGTGGAAATCTAGAAAGGAAAATACGTGAAATTTTTTTTGCAATTTTTTTCAAACCTATATTTCAACACCTATACCACTCCTTTTATTTGCATTAAATAACAAATGGATAGTATGTTGCAACTTTTCAATGTAGCTATTTCCAAACCAGCCAATCTTTGAGACTGTGCCAGGCACCGTTAAAGCTAAAACCATCCGACAAAAATGGTCGTTAAATTTTACTAAAAGGGGAATAATTCAAAACCGGATGGGGATTTTCATCAAGTAAAATACGAAACGACAACATCGCGCAACATGTTATCAGACCTGAAAATTTCAAAAGAATCGGTGAACAAACGAGCGAGATATTAAGAATCAAAGTTGGCGTCTAGAAAAAAAAATCAGAAATCTGAAAATTTTTCAGAATAATAGTAAGGTCTTTCGTTTGGAAACGGAAGACCTTAATAAATTTAAACCTAATTTAATTAACGTTCTGTTTGTTTTTGGTCTTTTTGTGTTTGTAATTTTATTTATCACACAGTAAAACTTGGATCCGTGCCCGCCCACCTCGCACATATAACGTAAATTTGTTTTATTTACATCCCTCAATTCTCCGATTTGAATGTAAGTAACACATTGAATCGAGAATTTTGAGTATATGATTGGATGATTTATACAAACAATCAAATTCCAAAATGTTAAGTGTGGTCATCTGGTGGATCTCCAATTTCTTTTACAGTTTTGCATTCAAAATTATTTAGTTATATCAATGTCTATGTATAACTTGAACCAGCAACACCTAATAATAAGTTGCTTTTAATTGTTAGTTTTTCTTTCATCTCAAAGATAGGTATAATGATCAAAAATAAAATAAATAATAATATTTAAAAATTGCAGATCCACCAAATGAATCTGACCAAGGTTGGAAAACCAATGATCTGAAAAGCTGGCCTCATATTTAATACGAAGATTTAGTACATTATTTGATTTATTCAAAAGCTTATGATGGTAAAGAAATGAAGTCATTTAGATCTCTTGACAATGTTATGTCAACTCCAGGTGGCTAGGAGATATTTAAAGTATCACTGTTGGACAAAATGTTTTCCTGAAAGCAAAAGTATCTCCATCCCAGCCTGGAGTCGGACGTGCAGATTATCATGCATGGATGTTAATTGCTTCCAATGGAGGAGATAGCTACAAAATTGAAAATGCTAGTTTCACATGCCCAGCAGGTTTAGGAAGAGCATGCAGCCATATTTCAGCCATTGGATATGCTGTTGTCATGGCATGGAATCAAGGATTCGCAGGAAATCTGTTACATCAGGCAGAGCTCAAAGAAATTGATTTTTCACAAATTAAAACAAACCAATAAACACAGATAACATTACTGTGAGATGTAAACCTCAAAAAGAATTTAGATTTAAGAAATTAGAATCACACAATAGATTGCTTGAGTTTTGCAATTCATCATGCCTTTCAAAACCTTTTCAATGCAAAGGCACAATTATAAGTTATTCAAATTGATTTCTGAACCCTGTCAATCAGGCACATCTGCAGAAAAACACAAGTAAAACAAAATAAGTGCATCATGGGAATCATGATCTTGATTATTCAAAACCAATCAATATTGCTGATATTCAGTGTCAGCCTTGTAGAGATTTATATTATAATAAATATGTTCATCTGTCTGAAATTGATGAAGTTAGTCTTAATGCTCAGGAGCAAAATTCTTCCTTGTGGTTTGATAGTCGCAAGGTAAGAATTCCAGCATCTGTGGTTAACAAAGTTACAAAAACAAAGCAAATCAACAAAATTTGTTTGTTACAAATCATTTATATCCAAGGTTTAAAGGCAACAATGCAACACAACATGGAAAAATATCAGAACAAATAGCCAAAGAAATCTTTGAAAAGAAATTTAATTTTGAAGATAAACATTGTGGCACTGTTATAAAGATGAACCTTTTCTATCTGCAAGTCCTGATGGCACAATTGATGATGATACATTTTTAGAAATAAAATGTCCAGTGAAATCAACTGATGAACTTTTAAACAACAAAACTTATGACTTATGACATAAAGAAAATGATAATATTACTGTTAATAATCAGGTAGAAATGGATATTATACACACATTCAAATGCAACTTTTCTGTACAAAGAGATCAATGTGCAAATATTTTATATGGTTTGCAAAAATGAGGATTCAGTGTGCATTGATGTACAATATAACAAAACTTTTACCAAGAATCAGAGCATTTTATTTCAATCGTCTACTTGTTAGAATTGTTGATGATTTTTCACAAGGCAAATTTGTTTTCAGTGAGAAGTATGAAAAAGTATGTTAAACTTTGTGAAAACGAAAATGAACAGACTTAAAACTTACATAATAACGTACATAATTTTTCCTTATCTTCTGGAAAGAGTCAATCATAAGCAAAAAAGTACTATGTAAAAAAATTTCTACACTATGCAGTAATTTTCGTCAATAGTTTCTAACGCACTGCATGAGCACCGCTAATCTTTAATGAGCTGTCTCAAATTACAAAGAGCACGCACTACCTAACTACATTGTTCATTTTTTGACCGACTTTATCGAAATAATGCTGTTCAAAATTCTGTAAGATTTCATTATACGAATTGCCCTTTCAACATGAATGCGCACCGATGCTATTCGAGAAAGCTGCTTTCTACTCATAAAATGAAGGATTGTTAAGTCCAACTTGTAAACTGAATAGCCCTTCACCTATTATGTATCCCCTGTCAGCCATAACTTCATCATTTCGATTCAAAAAGTTGTAAAACCCTGACTTTTGGTGATAAATCACTTGCTCTGCCCCCATAACACTTTGACAAAAACATGATGTAACCATTTTGTGCAATACAAACAAGAAATTTTAATGTATTGTGTGACTTGTAACTGGTTGCGGTCCTGGCTCTCGGAGACAATGGTCTCTAAAGGTACACTTCTGTACAATCTATGATGCATGTGGTTTTTGGATATGTGTTTCTAAAAGAAGTTGATAGATATCTTTGAATAGTGTCTTTTGGCAACCACATTATCAAATCTTTTAATTGAACAGCTAAGATATTTATCCACGAATTAAAAATTCTGCTAGCAAGCTGATGAGAAATTCCGAATCCTGCCTCAGTTTACAAAATGATGAAAGAGAAATACATTTCGTTAAAACTGTGCTTATATTTGATGCACTTGGAAATCCATGTAATAAAAAGCCTCAATCGGACACCAACCGACGGTAACTCTTTTGACCGGTCCATACACCCGTGTAGGAGTTGGGGAACGACCAAGAATAATTTGGCGACAAAACACTTTTATTCAATTCAGCTTTGAAGAGCTTTTCTGAATAGGACGTGTACAGCGGTTTGTCCGCGTCATCGTCAACGGCATTAACATTTTACATAAATTTTTCAATAAAAATTATTCCTAAATTAAAAGAGTGAAAGAATTAAAAAATACATTCCCCGATTTAAATGAAAAGAAACGATCGATTTTAAGAAGGTATGTGACGTCTGTCAATATTAATGTGGATTAAAGTACATTATAATTAAAATACTTAAAATATCACCGATTTAGAATTTTCAATTTTACAACTACGTTTTAAAATTTTTGGAAAGGTAAAAAAATTTAAAATCCCCAGCTTGATTCGAACTCATGACTAACAGATTAGTAGTGAAACCTTTAACCCACTACGCTACGCTGCTAGATGACAATTACGGGAAAGAAACTATAAAATTAAACTTGATTTTATTGTTTTTTTTTCGATGAATAGTACGTCACAATATGGAGGTGTCCCATACCACCTTAAACAGAAAACTCAGAAACTAGATATATAACAATAACGCAAAAGTTTCAATCACTAAATTAAAATTTTCGTCATTACACTTTGCGTCGATATCAACGCAAAATAAAATAACATGAAATTCAAGTTTTTCCAAAAAGACAATGGGCAGTTGGTGGCAGTGACGGCTTTGTTGATGTTTCTTAGGTTTTGAAGTACATAATGTATTGAGCTTTAAAATACTTGTCGTTACGCTTTCGCGTATTCTCATTCATGACTAGTTGTCATAATATCCATTGCAATAATAATTGACATTTCTAATGCATAACTTTGAGTTTGACGTGATGATATTAATCAATACCATATCTCTAAGAAAAATCCGGAAATCTGATTGGTTCATAGGAAGCCGTCATTTTTTAATAGAAACCTTTGTAATATTTTTCACTTTATATTTCTATGTTGATTTTTAGGTTACCTGAGTAGGAATTTTACATTTTAAACTTCTTCTTGAAAACTACAAGGTCATTCGTTACCATTTTTGGTGTGAAGCATCTCTATGGTAAGAGGAATATAAATTGTGAAATTCATTTTTTTTACTAGCCCCGGGACCTCATAGGCGGGGGCAATATGCAAAAAAAAAGCCAAATTGTTTCAAAAATCTTCTTCTCTACTCCCACACATGGGGAAAAAACCAAATGCATGGTTATGATGTCCACGAAGCCCTCTACCAAATTGTGAAATTCATGGCCCCTGGCGCAGGGGTTCAGACCCTACGGTTGGGGCCAATATGGCTATATATTTCAAATGTATTAAATCTTAGAAAACCTTCCCCTCTACTCCCATATATATTTGAGAAAAACTAAATGCATGGTTATGATGTCCATAAAGCCCTCTTCCTAAATTGTGAAATTCATGACCCCTTGGAAAGCGATTCAGGGACAGGGTGGGGCCAGTATGGCCATATAGTGAAAACATATTGAATCTTAAAAAAATCTTCTCTACTCTCGTATGTATTTGAGAAAAACTAAATGCATAGTTATGATCATCTTCGCTACCCAAAGGGTTTTCGGTCAACTCCGCTCCCCACAAAACCCTTGGCAGATCTTATTACGAACATTAGGTGACAAGCTCCGTTTTATGATTGGGTAAAGCCGCGAGTAGCTGATCCAATCGCAGCGTTTACAACAGGCGCTTGTAAATAAACTTTAAAAGAAACACACGTGTGATCTTTGGTAAAACATTCGGCGATTTTAGCAAGTTGAGACACAAGTGCTCGAGTACAGCGCCTCCCCAACGATGGTCTAACCAGATCGCTTTAAAAAACGATATATTTTACTGGGATTGAACAGAGTTTTACAAACTTGTCAAGGGTCGCGTGATAGTATGGGAAGTAAACATGGCGAATGCAGAAGTTGCCTAGCCGTCAGTATATACGTCCCTGCTTATGGTTATTGCTTTTAAGGGTTCAGTGAGCTGTGTTTTATTTAATTTCTTTTGTCCGCAATATTCACGACGACGAAACCTGGTTTTATTGCATGAAAGCTTTCATATATCAGCGACTTTTTCACTCCCGTACAGGTCCCTACAAACACTAATATAAAACATTCCTTGCTTTCTTTAGGTTATATCTTCATTCCTATTTAGTAGCATCGTTAATAATGTTCCGATACTCGCTAGTCAACATGTTTTCAAGTTGTATTTATGCCGTAGCGTGTATGTTTCATTCGATTAAAATGTAATATGCAAGGGGAGCAACTCAAGTTGCTCGCTAGATAGCGCCACCGCATCAGTGAGTTTTTGTAATGAGATCTGCCAAGGCTTTATGGGGAGCGGAGTGGACCGAAAACCCTTGGCTAGCGAAGATGAGTTATGATCATCATATTGTCCATGAAGTCCTCTACCAAAATTATGAAATTCATGGTCCCTGGCTTAGGGGTTCAGGCTCTTATGCGGGGTCAATATGGACAAATGGTAAAAAATTATTGATTTAATTATATTTTTTATGTACTATCACAGTTGTGGGAGATAGAGTCATATATTGTTACAATTGTAACAATGTGTAACAATTGTAACAATGTGTTATTATGTTCATAATGTCCTGATACTGTATTAAATTGTGAAATTCACTGCCCAGGCCATGGGGCAGAAGTTGAGGGTTTTTTTTGGGGGGTGGGGGGTGGGGGATAAATATAGCTATGTATCGAACATGTATTTTTACTTAGGGTAGTTGCTGTGTGTCATCCATGAACAATTTTCACTTTATCTTGAAAACTACATGGTAAATT